>JAOQIF010000886.1:0-35630 GCA_026260285.1 Colletotrichum sansevieriae | reverse complement strand
TAACCTAGTTCTAATAGAAACGAGTAGTACTAATAAGATAAGTAGGAATCTAGAAATAGGAAAAGTTAGCCTATACCTCCCCCGAATAATTGCTAAACTCACCCTATAGCACTTAATACTACGAACCTAGTATAACTCGTATATATAATTACTATTATATCGATAGGCATAGATAACCTGGGTATTCTTAGGGAGCTATAGCGCGCAGCTAACGCAGGGTTCGCTACTACCCGCCTAGTTATGCTAATAGTTGCTATTACTAAGTTCAGCCTTAGTAGGGTTATACTTAGCGAGAAGTTAGCTAATAAGGCTCTTAGCGCTTATAATGCTTAAGGAAGTATTAAAAGTTAGGAAGGGTTTATAAAGGCTCGATAAAGGGCTTAGATAATATAAAAGTAGTTATTAAATAATATAGTATAATAAGGAGGGAAAAGAACTAACCCTAGGGCGGGAAAAAGCTATTATTTTATAGATAGCTAAAGAGACCTCGCTAAACTATTGCGAAAGTAAATATAACTTCGGATAGCAAAGAATAGCAATTACTTACTATAGCAGGTACTACTTACTAGGAGGCAGATATAGTGAATTAGTAGTAATAGTTACTATCCGACCTACTTAATAGCCTCGTGATATGCTTATTTAGAAGGGGGATAATAGGATAAAAAACGAAGTTATTATATGGGTATAATATAAGAAAGTGCTCGCTAGATAAAGGGCGAATAGCAGGAGAATAAAAAACGAAGTTATTATAAGGATAACTACCCTCTTTTGAAAGGAAATAATAGGATCCCTTTAGAATAGCCTAGATAGAGAGCGTACAAGGGCCTATAAGGAGAGGAACTATAAGGAATAGGACTATAGGCTTAGCTATTATATCTATAACTCCAAGGGCCCTACTATCTTTTAGCAAATACTTAGCAAATAGTTACTATACCGGATAATAATAGTAATAAGTAAAGGACTAGGACCTACCCCGGACGGCTAAGAAGGATAATAATAGAGGGCCGACCTATAATACCCGATCTTATAGTAGGGATTACTATAATTAGAAGGGGGATAATTATAAGGGACTAGATACCTAGATTAGAAAAGCTAGAGATACCTCATCTAGTATAAGCCGAAGGGATAGAGAGGCCTATAGGTCTAGGGCATAGAACCCTTATAGCAAAGACCTAGCAAATACTTACTAAAGGCTAGAAATAAAGGATCTTAGAAGAAGTAAGTAAAAGTAGCGTAATAATACCGATCCTACCTTTTAGGTGCTTCTGCTATTAGTTTAACCTGACCGTGGCTCTTAGCCCCTCGATACCTTTATAAAGAAGAACTATAATAGATAGCCTTCTAAAAGATTAAGAACCTTATTACTAGTAAACTAGCCTTAATCTTCTAAACCCTATAAAATAGTTTAAAGTAGAACTATATTCTTTAGATTATACCCTCGGAGTATAACTATTATAATAAGACTTAGAAGGATAACTATACCTATATACCTTCTTCTCTTATAACCTCCATAGACCTGAACTAAACTACCCGATTTATAATAATGAACTTATAGTAATTATCAAAACCTTTAAAGAATAGAGACCTAAACTCTTAGGAATAATTCACAAAGTACTTATATACTCTAATTATAAGGATCTTTTATACTTTACTACCTTAAAATTATTAAATAGATAATAAGTTAGATAGTTAGAATTCCTCTTAGAATTTAACTTTAGAATAATTTATTATAAAGGATTAGATAATAGTAGAGCTAATACTCTTAGCTAATAACTAGATTATAATATCCTAGTACTAGAAGAAACCTGGGTAATTCTTAAAGGAAATAATAATAAAGACCTAATACTAATAACTAAACTATTAATAATAGCTAGATAATCTAGTGCTAGCCCGCCTAGCGAACTAGATAATGAAGTAATTATGGAGTTCTACGCTTACCCTATATATAGATTCTAAGGAATTATAAAAACCTAGAAATAACTATAATAGTAATATAGAGAAAAGATTACTAGAGAGCAAGTAATAAAGGTAATTAGGAACTATGAGGTCTGCCTAAAAAGCAAACCTGCTTGATATCAGCTTTATAGCATGCTATAACCTTTACCTATGCTATAAACCGCCTAGCAATCCATATCCCTCGACTTTATTATTAAACTACTAAAGTCTTAAGAACCCCTTATAGGAGTATACTTTAATAGCATTCTTATTATTATAGATAGACCTATAAAGTATGCCTACTTTATCCTATATAAAGAAGCAAGTAACGCTGAAGAATATGCCTATACCTTTATTAAATATATTATTACTAATTATAGAATACCTAGAGAAATTATATCTAATAGAGATAAGATCTTTATATCAAATTTTAGAAGTTAATTATAGCATAACTTAGTACTAAATAATTAATATCTACTATATTCTACCCGCAGACTAACATATAAATAGAATAAATTAATTAAATCCTCGAAACTTACTTCTATACCTATATTAACTATAACTAAGATAATTAGGTTATATTACTCCTAATCGCCTAATTTGATTATAATAGCGCAATTAGTGAAAGTACTAAGGAATCCCCCTTCTGCTTTAACTATAGATTTAAACCTACTGCCTATAGAGAACTACGAGCAGGACTAGCTATAATAAAAGCTATTACCTTAGCATAATAAATCAAGGATATCTAAGATATTATATATAAAGAACTTGAATTTATATAATATTAAATAATATACTTTAGCAATTAATAATAGATTAAGGGACTAACCTTAAAAGAGGGAGATAGCGCCTACCTTATATAGCGAAATATTAAAACGAAATAACTAAATAATAGACTTAACTATAAAAACCTTAGACCTTTTAAAATTTCATAAGTTATTTCGCTAGTTAATCATAAACTTGAACTCCTAGAAACTATAAAATACTATCTAGTATCTTATATTTTACTACTTAAATTAGACTTATGAGGATTATATATAAATAATCTTATTATTATAGAAAATAAAGAGTATAGAGTATAAAGTCAAATGAATTATTAACTACCTCAAAGACCTAGAAGGTTACTAATACCTAGTAAAATAGAAAGGATATAGTTATAAAGATAATATATAGGAATTAGCTGAAAATATTACTAATATAATAGAATAACTTACTATCTACTGGTAATAATACTAAGAATAGGAAGTAATACCTGCACTAGTCCTACTAGTAGTACTAATCTAAGAAAATATAGGTTACTAATAAATTAGATACCTATATAGATATATTATACTATTAATAGAAGTAGATTAATTATAATAAGGGAAACTATTTATTCGCCTAGGAATACCTAAAGCTTGCCAGGAAGCTCTAGAAGAACCTATGTTCAGAGAAATACCTAAATCTATAACCCTAGTGCTTAAAGAGGATTGATCTAACTTATTAGGAGCACCCTATAATAATAGATCCTCTATTACCTAGGAACCCTATGCCTTAAGAGCACGCTCTTCTGCCTCCTATTTATTAATAGATTATATTCTATAATAAATCAAGTCCAGACCACGCTCCTTTAGAAACCTTTTTTACTTTTAGAGATAAGATAAATGACCTAACGCTATAGCTAGCTAAGTCTATAACGCCTCTAATACTTCTTTAGCTTCTTCTTCTTCTCATTCTACCTTTTTTTATTTATTAAAATAAAGATTTATTATAATTAATTAGTAATTATAAGAAAGTAAAATCAGTATGCTAACCGCTTATAAGCATTTGCTATATTACTACTATTATAATTCAAAAACCCACGCTTAATATACTTATTATAACGCTTCGAGTTAGTGAGGTCTATCTTATATACCTAGTTATACTAGAAATAAGGGGAACATAGCATAGCATTATAACCACGATATCTAATAAGAATACTAAGAGCCTAACGATTGCAACGAACTTGAGCGCAATAAGTTTCGCAAGAATCAAACTTTTGAATACAACCTAATATAGTATTAGCATTATAGGTAAATCAGGAAACACGATTAATAGATCCCTAACCTAGGACTAATAACCTACTTATATTAGGTCTTAAGGATAAGACCTTTAGAGAGGGGACCTAATATTATAACCTATAAATAAGGATAATAGCTAAACGACCTACCTAGGCATCGGGCGACTAGAATAGGACATTAATACTACGGAATCACGGGAATAATCGGAACTCACTTGGAAATAGAAGAACTATAGTATAAGTTATATAATAATAAGATAATAATTATTTAGGATTAATATAATTAAATATAACTTAGGGGCTAAATAATTATTCTAGATTAGATTAATCTAGCCTAATCTAAGGTATAAAGGAATATATTTAGGATTAGATTTATATATAGTATAACCCTGAGCCTAGCTTATAGTCAGACTTCTATAGCTCTTTAGCAATTAACTTTACATTTATCCTCAGGATACTCTCAGCATACCTGTACTATATACTAACTTATTTAGTCTAAGACTAATTACCTTAGCCTCTGAAGGATAATCTACTATAGCCTATAGCCTATAACCCAGACCACGACCCTAGTAAACTATTACTACGCTTCAATCCCTAGCTTCTGTTAGCAGACCCTACTATCGGAAAGCTAACCGTAACAAATATATACTATTAATTATATTTTTAATACTAGTAACTAGGAATATAATTACGCTCTAGGAACTTTTTATCTTATACGTCCTTCCCTCTATCCTATATTCCCTATAAGTAACTAAGAGTAGGAATAAACCTAAGGGTTTGGAATATTAATACATAATTTAGTACTAAAGTAATATTAAGTAATTCTATAAGCTAGAGCATAGGATAGGTATAGAACTATAGATCCTATGCTCTAAAAGCTATAGTATATAGCTAAGGCCTTAGATTAGGATAAATATTAAACATATAGCGTAGTATATTCCTAAGATACCTAATACTCTATTTATCCCTTCCTCTATAATTACTCTTCTATACTAATAATTAGCCTCTCACCCCTATTATTAATTACTAGTTAGTAATACTAACTAGGTGTAGTAGTAGAGCTTATTATATATATATGGATAGCGGTAGTATTTAAGAATATATAGCTCTATAGAAATAGCAAATTCCAAGGTTAAGGGACTATTTAGGGATAATAAGTATACCACGATATATAGCAGCCTTATAGTAAATATATATAGCAATCATATAGCTAGTAGTAATAAGAATAGCCTAAGTCTTCAGGGGATATTTATTATTTATAATAGTAACTAGGCATAGCCTAGAATACGTCTCTATTCTACTATATTTAAGCTTTAGGGTATAGGCTAGACTGCTCTATAGTACTAATATTATAGATAGGGTCTCACCTTATGATATAAGAATCATATAAGTAGTATTAGTTATATCAGGGAGCTATTATAACTATTATAGTAATACTATTACTAAAGCATCCTAGTTAAGATATAAGGGCTATTATAGTTAGGGGAGAAGTATAGTAAGGGGTTTTAGAGTAGGAGCTTTTATAAGGGGCTATAAGTAGGAGCTTTTAGGAAGGAGTAGTTTTAGAAGGGTAGGAGCTTCTAGAGTAGGAATTTTTAGAAAGAGCGAGGGTTTTTAGAAAGTACTATAAACTATGAGTATAGATTTTAGGAAGGAGTAGGAGCATTATATCTGCTATTATCCCGATCCTCCTAGTAGTACGTATTATAATAGTAATTATTAATATTATTACTATAGCTGCTATCTTCTGCTCTTTAAATAGCCTATTATCTACTCGTATTACATATAGAGCTAAGAGGTTCTTAGCAAGGGATTAGAATATCTAGCTTCTATTCCTCCTAACTTAAACTAGGTAAACTATATAACTATATAATGCTTCCTACTAAGGACTGCACTAAGCATAGCTCTTACCTTGCTTATCTTCTATTACTACTTACCCCTTCCTATATAGCAATTAAGTTCTATTAGTAGGGAAAGTCCTTATTATATTAGGAAAGTTCCTTTTCTAGTTAGAAAAGTTCTTTTTATAGTAGGTAGCTATAGCTCTTCCTATTAGTTATAGCTTTATTCCTACCTATGCTATGCTCCTAAGCTATATTATAATATCAATTATAGCTAATAACCTCAAGTCCTTTACATGCTATACTTATACGATTATTAGAGCTATTAATAATAGAAAAGCCTAGACTTCTATTAATACTACTACTACCCGCTAAGCATCCCCGCTTAACCTTAGATTTAAGCAGCACTAAGTATAGATTATCTCCTAATATAAGTCTTCTATACGTCCTAGTCTCTCCTAAAGCTACTACCCTTAATTACATATATAGATATGTAGAATAGCCCGTCCCGCAGTTAGCCTAAATAGGCTATATATACCCCCTAGGTCTATAATTCCTAAATACTAGTGGTTTATAAATACCCTAGCCTCCTTATTAGCATTAGGTAGGGCTTCTAGCAAAATAAAAAATGCTGAAATTGCTATAACTTAAGGCACTACCTATAGCTATTAAGGGCTTATTAAAAGCTTTTAAATAATAATTAGTATAATACTAATTAGATATATTACTCTAGAGATATAAATAAGGGTATATAATAGAAGGAGGGTGAAATATAGGGAGATACTAGTTTAGACATAGGGTATTATAGGCTTAATAAGCGTTAGATATATTGCTTAACTTCCCGCTAAGTAACTATATATGTATAATACATTTTTAAGAAAATATAATACCCTATATTAATTAAACCTGAATTGCTACAGCGAGGTATTTTAAGTGCTTCTATATAAAGTATTCTACTATATCTGCCCAAGTACTACGTATCCCTATCCATACCTTCAACGCCTCTATTTTGCTAAGAGACTACTAAACCTGGGCTAAGTGCTATATATATATGCAAAGCCTAAGTGGTTAAAGATATAGAACTATATTAGGCATTAATGAAATATTCCTTTATAATACATAGTATGCCTAGTCCTTTGTTATTAAACCTGCTAGTATATCAAGGCTACTAGTAGTAAATACTATATTAAACTATTAGTAGCTAGGCTAGCAGACCTTAGTAATAATAGGGAACATAACGCATCTAAAGGCTAGCTTCTCTAGTATTTTCTAAATAGCATAAGAGAATAATAATATACCTACTATTATAGCTAGTTTTATTAGTAACCTAGCCTTTTATAAATAATATATTATTACTATTAATAGTATAGAACCTCACTTCACGCTATAGAAGAAGTAGTATTATATTATTATAACACTTTACTTTTGAATAATATATATACGCTTATCTCTGCCTGCGTTCTTAAATATATTACATACCCCTAGTTATAGGTATAGAAGAAAACAAAACTGCAGTATATTACTTATATTTCCCTAGCTAACTTTGTGATTCTTCTTCTGCTTCTAAAGCTCTTAATTAATATATATTCGCTGCTAGCTATATCTATTGCTAGGTATCTACTACTCTAGATAATATTATATCTTCAGCTTCATAGCCTTTATTATAAAAGACCTTTAGCTCTAACTGTATAATTATTTATATATATATAATCTTTAGCGCTAACTTTACTACTATAAAAGCTAAGGCTAAGGGACCTGCTTATATATAGAATGCTATTAGCACCCTTAAGCACTCTTATTTAATCCTCTTCTTCCTTTACCTCAGCCTAGCTATCTGCTACTTAAGTATTAGCCTTCGCTTAATATCTAGCCTAAAGAAGTTTAAGACCTACTCCCTAATTAAGATAGTAGATATAATATATATAGTCCGCGAGATAAGAATTACTTAGATAACAATCCTTGCTAATATAAGATTTAATAGCAGGGTGAATAATAAGCTGCTATCTTAGCTAGAGCCCGGGCTAAAATATATATAGGAGATAATCTATACTATAAAAGGGGTGTAGTATAGAGTGAGAGAGTTAGTATAGATAGGTATAACTAAGGTTAAATATCCTTCTCTAGCCCCTCTATCCTACTACGTGAGGGTATATGAGGGCTAGAGGACTTATCTAGGGGGCTACCTAGTGCCCCCTTTCTATAGGTTTCCCTAGGATAGCTTAATAAACCCTTTTCCTTATAATATTATCCTAGCTTATAATATAATCCCCCCTCTCTAAACTAGTCTATCCTTAGATTAGGCTACTTAGTAGTTATCGAGAGGGTACTTAGTACTTATTTATAAGCCGTCCTAGTTTCTAGTTCTTATAGGCTTAAAATTTAGTATCTCTTATTCTAGTTATATAACTGTTCTTTAGATAGCTACATAGCTTAGAAAAGTAGTTAGCTAGGAGTAAGCTACCTATCCTCTACCCTAGTAACTCTTATAGCTCTTATACCTAGATAATAAGAGACTTTATAGCTTAGAGGAGCTTAAAAGAGCAGTTAGCTAGTAGTAGGGTACCTATCCTCTACCCTAGCTATTCTTATAGCTCTCTACTTAGAAGGTCTAGGACTACCTAGTAGTTATCTAGGTAGCTATAATTAAGTTCCCTCATAAGAGTTATTCCTTCCTTTATAGGGTTATACTAAATTATATTATTATTTAGGCTTATTTTTTTTACTTTAAATTTACTTTTTAAATTACTATATTTTCTACTTATTATTATATTTTGAATACTTTTATAGGTCTAATAAAGATATTATCCCTCTAGGTGTAAAGAAAGTTATTATTATAACATAGGGGGTTACTAGTAGTTATCTAGTAGTTACCTAATACCTCCCTATATATAGTAGGGTTAAATAAGTTTAGATAATATAATAATCTAGGGATTATCTTCCGTTAAGCTATATAAAAAGCTAATTTTAATATTAAGTTAAAAAATATATAAATACTATTTAGAAATTTCACCCTACTAAATCTCTTCTTCTTACTTCTTTAGATATATAATACTAATACTATTAATAACTTATTATTAGCCTCCTACTCCCCTATTAATAACTTTATCTTAATTACTATATTATAAATCTATTATTATATCTTCTACTACTACTAATATTCCTCCCTTCCCTACTAGTATGCTAGATACCTCCTATATCCCTATAATAAATAAGCATTAGGTATACTCCTATTACTACTACCTCTTAGCATAAGCAAAGTAGGAGCTACCTAAGGATAATATCCCTAAGATTAAGCTCCTTATAAGCTTAATTATATACTTTGAGAGTAATAATAAATACCTAGTCCTTAGCTAGTACTTATCTAATACTTTATTAGCTTTAACTTCTAAATTTATTACTAATTTATATACTTTTAGATACCTCTACTAAATATAAGAATTATACTAAAATAGGTAATAGAAAAGCCTATAATAATAAAGGTTTTGCGTATTATGTTCTAATTCTTAGCTACTAACTTTCTATAGCTTACTTATTATATAATAAGTATTACCAATAAGCTTAAGTACCTAATAGATAAGAGTAGTTCTAAGCTTAATATTTAGGATTAGTATATTAAGAATAAGATAGGTTATCTAATACCTCTCTAGTACTTTACTACTAGTTTCTAATTATATTTAGGAGGAGATTCTTATTACTTAGGTTATAATTAAGAAAGCCCTCTAAGCTAAGAAGAATAATACTAATATTATACTTAAGAAGTATAAAGCTAAAGAGGAAGAAATTTTTATAGAGATAGAGGATTACTAGGTAGCTACTTTTGAAGAAGCTACTACCTATTAGTAATACCTCTCTAAGGAGGTAGAGAAGTAGATTAAGTTATTATATAAGTAGTATAAAGAGCTATTATTATATAGAGATAGAGTAGTTTACTAAGAGGTAAATAGAGATATAGGAGTTATAAGCTGTATATACCTAAGAGTTACTTAACTCCTATAATAAAGTTATGAGTTTATATAATTCCTACTAATATCTAATTAGTGCTTATCTAGTTAATATTTCTAATTTATTTTAGAATTATAAAGCTATTATTACTATGTCTAGTAGTAAAGATAATAGCCCTAGGGAGATAGGTACTAGCACCTAGTAGATTTAAAATTTTTAGGAGTGCTCTTAGTAAGCTACTAATTATCTCTAGGTAGTATTTCGTTACTTTAGGTATTTTTTTAGTCTCCTTTTACTTTTTCAGGGGCTTTTAAGCTAGTGGATTAAGATGCCTAGCTAGTATACCCTATTTCTATCTAATTACTAGTTCTCTGTTAAATTACTTATTAAATTATAGAGGGATTATAATGGTTTTGCTTATAATTAGGCTTTATAATTATTTTATAAATCTATATATATTATATTATAGCTCCTATGAATTATGTAGTTTACTATGGCCCTTCTATGCAATAAAGTACTAATAGTTTTATATAGGGCCCCTATAGGTAATAATATAGTCTATTATATAGATATTATTATAATTATTAATTAGGATATCTCATAGTAAGATAGCTAAGCTAAATGGGGTTCTAATTATATAGGTATAAAAATATTATGAATTTAGTATTTCTCAATTAATTTATGGCTTATATACTTATCCCCTATTAACTACATATTAGATCCTAAATAGGCCTAGATATTTATTAGAAAGTTTCTGAGAAGGCTGCTTCTACTTAATATTTTTAGTTAAGCGTAATATAAGATCTCCTGTAGCAAAAATAATAGGGGTCCTCCTCTAATCATAGAACTTGCTATATATTTTATTATACTTATAAAGTAAGTTAGTAATAACTAACCTCTAGGTAAATAAATTATAAACTCCCTTTTATACTACTAGGACTAAGGCCTTTAGCTAGGGCTTAGTATTATTAGGACTATAGCGACAATATTCTATTAGTAGCTTGCTGAATAATATCTTAGTAACCTTATAGTAGGAGGTATTATAAATAAATTAAGCTAAGTTAAGCTATATTACCTAATTATCCTAGCTAATATTATTAAAGCTTATAAAAAGTGCTTAATACTCTAAGTTTAGTATTCTATTTAGCTATGAGTCTAGGGGTAAAAGGTAGTATTAATCTTCCTCTTAGTAAATAGTAGGTAATATGCTTTAGACTAGAAACTACTAGTAAATAGGAATCCTTAATTACATATAATAGCTTCTAGAAGCCTGAATATAAGGAAGATATATTTATTAAGTAATATAGCTAACTTATTAGCTATAAGTAAATCCCTAGTAGGGATATATAGGGAGTATTTTATAAATTTGTTAATAATAATAACAATACTATTATAAGGTTTATTTCCTATTATAAGTAATAGTAGTAGTTTAGTAATAAAGTTAATTAATGTTTATTAAAAGGACTAGGTAGGTACTAGTAGGGCATAAATTCACTATATAAGAGGTAGTGTCTTAGTTTAATATATTAATATATTATATATATCTTAATATATTCCTTTATATCGCTCTTCTATATATTCTAGAAAAATAACTTTCTAATCCTTTATGATATCTTAGTAATACCTTAGTAACCTCTAGATAGTTTATTATAGAACGCTCTAAGGACTTTATTCTAAAGTAGGTAGTTATTAGGTATATATAGACCCTCTTAGTATCTTAGGGTATTAGAGTTATCTAGTAATTACTATATCCCTTATTATTCCTACTCCTTATTAAAATAAAAGGGATCTTTTTGTTATAACTTATTCGTCAAGTAAGGGCATAGGTTATTCTAGGTAGGTATTTAATAATTAAGCACCTTATTACTACTTAGTACTTACTTTCCAAATAATAGCTTTCTTAAAGTATTATAAAAATTCTTATAAGAGCAAGTCTCTAGCTTCCTTAATCTCTATATCCCTAGGGGTATAGGTAGGTCTTTATAAGAGGCTATTAGCTAGGTTATGATAACTAGGCTAGTGTTTAATTTTGAAGTTAAATATTAATAGGTCTTATGATAGCCTAGCCTAATAGCTACTAACTATCTTCTTATTAGCATGGTATTAGTAACCTAGGTAGTTAGTAATAAATTATATATAATATCAGGAGTAGAGTAAGTAGTGCTACTACCTCACTCCTACTTCCCTAATAGCTAGTAGCTCTGCTTCTAGTATACTATACTATAGTTATATGCTCTTAAGCGTCTAAGATATAAATACTCTTAGTCTCTATATATCCCCCTCTAACTAGCTTAATATTACCCCTATTATAAAGTTTAATATATTAGGTTTAACCTGAATTAGGAGTCTAGGGTTAAAGTAGTATAAGATAGTTACCTCTATAAATAAGGCCTTAAGCTAATAGAAAGTAACTAATACCTTGCTAGTTATTACTAGTTATTACTTAGCTATATTAGTAAGTTAGTTAGTAAGCGGGCTATTGAATTTAGAGTAATTCTTAATAAATCTTCTATAGAACCCTATAAATCCTAGAAATTACTAAATATCTTATATTATAATTGGTACTAGCTACTTAGTAATTTCCTAGACCCTCTCTTATGTTATAGCAATCCTATCTACCAAGATTATAAACCTAAGAAGGTTAATTTATTCCTTATAGATTTATTACTTATCAGGGTTTATATGGAGACGATTAGCTTCTAAATAGGTAAGTACCTATCTTACTGCATCTATATAGGAGTTTATATTATTAGTAAATGTTAAGATATTATCTAAATCTATAATATAAATAATATTAACTAGGCCTCTAAGTAACTTATTAATAAACGTCTAGAAGGTAGCAGGTATATTAATAAGCCTAAATAGTATTATATAGCATTTATAGTAGCTATATTATATTCAAAATACTATCTTCTACTTATCTCCCTCTTAGATCCTTGCCTAGTAGTAAGTATTACTAAGGTTAAGTTTAGTAGAGTGCTTTGCTTAGGAGAGCTAATTCAGGATTTTATTAACTAATTAGGGGGAGAGGGGTATAGGTCTTAGTAGTTACTTAGTTAAGTTCCTAGTAGTTTATATATAACCTTAACTTACCTCATTTTTTAAGATAAATAGGATTAGCACCCCTATTAGACTTATTAATAGGTAAATCTATCCTTTTTATAAGGCTTTATAAATATAATCTCTTAACTCCTCTAACTCCTTTCTAGCTAGTAAATATATAGGTTTAAATAAGGGCTTAGTCCCAGGCTCTAGGTTAATAGGGTAGCTCCTAGTAGTCCTAAACTCTCGTATAATCCCTACTAGGTTAATATTAAATACTTTCTTAAAGCCCTAGTATTCTAGTAGGATATTTATTTTAGTCTCCTTAGTATCCTTAGGCTTCTAGTTATCCTCTAGGTAATTAGTAATTAATATCTATTTAACTTATAATACTCCTATCAGTATTACTCTTACTTTATTTTTAATATATCTAAGCTCTTTTTTGGCTATAATAGGGTAAATACTCTTCTTATATAGGGGAAAGGTCTAGCCTAACTCCCTCTAATTAAGCTTAGGGCACTCTATTATATACTAAGGGATCCCTAGGATAGTATTATAGCTATTACTATTACTAATCCCCAAGTCTCATAAAGCTATCTAGTAGATACCTATACTATTAGGTATTTAGGTTACTAACCTCTATATACTATAGTCAGGTCCCGTAGATACCTATATTCCCCTAATAGGTTCCTACTTATTGGTCTTTAGTTAGGTATTAGTTATAATCCTCTAATCTATAACATTCTTTTTAGCTCTATAATTAATAAGTGTAGTACTAGTCTTCTAGCTACTTATAACCTAGACCTATATTATTACTTTAATATAATATAGCTAGTTACTATCCTATTAAACTACCTATATTACAACCTAGTCCTCTTCTAGTTATTTACTAGGGTATGGTTTGCCTTTATAGCAGGAGTAGCTATACTCGTTATAGTATAGGCATCTTAGTATAATATAGCCTTTTCTTTTATAACTATAATAAATAATTTCCTTCCTAGTAACCTATAGTAAGTCCTTAGTATCCTGCTAGTAGTTATTAGTATTACTATAGTCCCCCCTTATAGCCTTAGTTTATCCCTCTAGATTAGTAGTTTAGCCCTCTAGTTATTATTCTTTATTATTAGTCCCCTAGTCCCTTACTAGCGCCTTATATACTTGTATATTAACTATAAGTTTAGTATTCCTAGCCTTTATATCAAAGTTAAGCTATAAATTTAGTAATCTATTTGCTATAATATAGTATTAGAGCTTAGGATCTAGCCTAGCTATTATATTAGCTACCTAGATCTCCTCTAGTTATTAGTCAGGGCTCTCCGCCTTAATCCCTTTATAGTAATTAATAAAGCTCTAGTATAATTATCCTAGTCGCTAGTAGGCCTATTTAAGCCAGGTTTATATACTAAGGATCCTAGACCCCTTATTAGCTATACTATTAGTTAAATAGTCTTCTATTATTACCTAAGTAATATCCTTTACTTTATTATTATATTTAATAGAAAGGTATAAGGTCTATTACTATACTACTAATCCTTCTAGGCACCTAGTAGCATATAGCACCTTCTTAAGGTTTAATATAATCTTATTTATTATAAATTATATATTGAAATTAAATATAAATTAATTAAAGTTAGTCTAGGTACCCCCTTTATACTTAAGTAGCAGGAGGTGCCTCCCCTAAAGTTCTAACTAGTGCTTCTTTACCTCAGGGTTACTACTAATAACTACTTAGTAAGTAGTAGGGTTATCTATTAGGGTTAATAGTTAGCTAGCTCTTAAAGCCTTAAGATATTCTTATTAATACTTTAGTTAACTCTTCCTTTCTTCCTCTTTAATAAGATAATCTAATTTCGCCTCTATTAATTAATTAACTAGTTTTTTATTTATACTTTTTTTATTATTCTAATTAGTAGGTATCTCATCCTAAGTTCAGCTATTTAGTAGCTCCTATCTAGCAGGGGATCCTGCCTCCCTAATAGACCTGCGGGTAGGTATTATATTATTATTATTATACTACTCTAATAGTTTATACCCATATTAGTATAAGTAAGAGAGAAGAATATATTATAAAAGGGTATAGTATAGAGTAATAGAGTTAATATATAGGTATCTAAGGTTAAATATTTATTCTTCTCAAGCCCTCTAGCCTACTGCATAAGGGTGCGTGAGAGCTAGAGGCCTTATCTAGGGAGCTACTTAGTACTCCCCTTCTAAAGACTTCCCTAGGATAGCCTATTACCTAAGGGGCTACCTAGTATTCTCCTTCTATAGACTTCCCAAGGATAGTCTGATAAGCCCTTTTCCCTGCGATCTCATCCTGGCTCGTGACAGTTATACTCAGTTTTACTCCAAATAATACAATAGACCTTATTACTAGTTATACTAACAATATTGTAGCTAGCTTATATAGTTAATTATAAGCATATAATATAATAGTAATAGTAATAATATACACTAAATCCTATTATACTAAGAAATAATTACCCAAGTTTTTTAAAGTAGGATAAAGCGTTATATTATAACTATATTATACGTACTTAAGCCCCTAAGCTAATCCCCTTAGATAGAAATATAGATAAGAATATACTAAGCTATATAATATTAGAGCGAGTAGAATAACTAGTATACTAACTCTAACTATTAGACTAAGCTAATATATATGATATTATATCTATTAACTATCTAGAACTAGTACTATTAATAGATATTTTTAGGAGATAACTACTATACCTAGGACTAATAACTCTAACTAATATTCCCTAACAAGTTATATAATCCTTTAATATAAAAGCTAGAAAACTTAATGACTAGTCTAACCTACCAGATTAAGTAATAAATATAGATAGTAAATAACTTTAGATAGATATATCCTTACAATATAAACTAATAGACTAGTTACTAAATACCTTATTTAGACTAATAACCTAGAGTTTTATAAATAGATAGCCTAATTAGGTAGAGATACTTCCTAACTCCTACACGGACGAATTTAATACTTAGAACCTTTATACCTACCCTCCCTATGCAATTCCTCTGTAATTGCAAACCTATACTATTCAAATTCGCTAAATCTATTATTTCCTCTAAATTCCTCAGTCCTATATAACCTCACTCCTATATAAATTCGTTAATAAGTCCCTTGCTTACTAACTTCCCCTATTCCGCATGATATTATATCTAAATAATAACATATATAATATACATTATAGCTAATATACTTAACCTTAATAAGAGCAAGGATAACCTAGTTACTAATAAACCTAATAAGCAATAATCTAATAAGATAGTTATTAATAAGACTACTAAGCCTAGAAAAGAGCATACTAATAATAGTAAACCTAAGGAAGCCGCGCTTAATACTACTATAATTAAGAGAAGTAAGAAACTATACGATAACATAGGTAATAACTCTGTAGGTAACCCTGATATTAATATAAAATTAGCTTTATCTAGCTTAGATATTTCCCTATAAGAGGATATCTATAACCATATAAGCAAGGAAAAATAGAACGCCTTTATTACTAATAAGAATAATATAGAAAATAACTATGACTAATATAAGTATTAATAGAATTAAATTAAGTATGAATAATAGCAGCTCTCTAAGCATAATACTAGAGATATCTAAGATAGTACTAATATTATCTCTAATGCTCTTAATTAGGATGCTCTTAATTAGGATATTACTAACTATAATATAAAAAGGAGTATTAAAGTCGGAAAATATAAGTATTATAAGCTAAATATAAGTATAACTAAGGCTACCTACTCTAAGAAGATAATCTAATATCTAAGATCTAAAAAATCTATATAAGCTCTATTATTAGCTAATAAGGAACTTAGATTGAAGTATTATTAAGGATTGAAATTTATTATGTCTAATAGCAGCACTTACTAACCTAACTAATAAGCTATACTTAACTATATTATAGAAGTCTTAATTATAACTAGAAATATATTATGCTCTTACTATCTAAAAAATTACTAGTCTATAATATACTTAATAATAGAATCCTAGCATTAATTAATATAAATAAGGATTAGTTAAGCTATTTAATATATAAATATATTAATAAGTCCCTAAGATAGGGAACTAACCTTATAATTACTAATATCTATATCTTAGTAGTAATCTATAAAAGCAAGCTACTTATAAAAAGAAAATGGTCTCTAAATAAAGGTTAGACTATCTAAACTATTTAAGATATATTTACTCTACCTAATAAAGTTAGAGCTAGACTAGTCTATAATAATCTCCTAATTCTACTATAGGTTAGATTAATATATTATTAACCTAAGCTAAATAATAGCTAAGCTACTATAATTAATAATAATAATACTATCTTATAGAACCCTAGTATCATTAATAATAAGCCTAATCTAACTAGTAATTGTGAGGGGCTAGCCCGGGGTTTGTTCAACTTAGGGGTGCCTTAATTATAGTAATCTAAGCTAAGGAAGGGAAGTTTTCTAGGAAGTTCCCTATGCAATAGAAAAGCGGACATAGGGCGTATATTAAGCGAGAGCAGTTATTAAGGGCAGAATTCTTAGGGTCTATAGCACCGCCTAGACGCTAGCAGTAGCATAGCCTATAACACATGCCCCCCCCCCTCCTCCTAGCCCTTATATAAGTTATAGGTTTAAGCATAGGCTAAGGGCTAGTCTAGAGCGATATTAATCCAGGCTACTAGCCGCTCTACGCCCTATAATCAAATAACTATAATAATATAATTTTTTACGCCCCTAGTTTGCTTCCTCTTTTTTTTTCCACCTCCCGTGAACCTATACTAGTATAAGTTAACTAATTAATTATAACGTTATTTTAGCTAATAACTCGTTATTTTAGTAGCCTTTTTAGTATACTCTCGGTCTATATTAGTATAAGTTTATTATATCTAAACCCCTATTAATTGCTAACTCGCGCAGATCTAATTAATCTAATTTCCCTTGCCTCTATAATAGCACCCCCTATAAGTTGCTACTTGCTCTTTCCCCGTAGTTTCGCTATAATTAACCCTATATAGCCCCTCCCTAACTCTAATAAGGAGATAGAGTCTCCTCCTCCTATTAAGGGCCTGCCCTCTAACTACTCTACCTCTGCTAGCCTCTCTAACTATAAGGAGACCGCTCCTAATAACTTCGATCTTATAGATAATCCCCTCTATACTCTAGCTAGCTAGGAGCTATATAAATACCTTAACTACCCCCTTCCTATATATCTTATTACCCAGGAGCTCCTTATAATATATTATCTTCTACTTATTTAATATTCTTCTAATATTCTACTAGGATCCCTACCTATACTAGCTCGTCTTTAGTAGCATCCCCTAGGATAAGACCTAGGGATCTCTTTATAAGGTCCCTTGCCTAAAGTATATATCTACTATAGTTAAGGCTAAGAAGCCTAACGATATTATAGCTTATTATAATATTATTAAGCGAGGTATGAGATTCTATCGCCCTTTAACTATTATAAGACTAACTATATTATAAGTAATATTATCCGTTATATCTATGATTCTAATAAAGCTATTAAGTCTGCTTATATTAATATAGGTATTACTTCCTTACTATTCCTTCTCTATAGAGCTAATATTCTACTAGAGCAACCTTAGTATAATTTAGTACTAAGAGGAGTTTACTTCTCTTAGCTAGAACTACCTTGCTTGCTATAGCCTTAATAAGAAGACCTTAGTAAGACTCTGCTATTCTTATATTTTAGGGTTATTATTAATAGTTATAGCTCCCTATATAGATTAAGGCTTATATAGAGCTCCTTTATACTACTCCTAGTTAGAACTACGAGGTCTATGCCTATATTACTATAAAGCACGCTACTAAGGCTATTATTAAGTTAGATTCCTCCTCTACCCCCTCTGCTAGTTCCCTAGCTACTCCTATCCTTAGTACCTCTACTATTACTACTACCTTGCTTTCCCTCTTAGTTAAGCCTAATAAAGCATAGCTATATTATCTCGCCTAGACTTACCTAAATATAGCTAAGATCTTTTATAAGGTTTATTATATTCCTATCTTTCTCCCGTTCCTAATAATCGAACCCCTTTTCTTAGCTTATTAATATTATTACTATTACTTATAAAGAGTAGGAGGAGTAAGGGGTTATCTTCCTAGGTCTATAGTTTCTATTTACTTATATTCTGCCCGCCTTCCGCCTACTTAGGGCCTACTTAGGTCTTATTCTACCTCCCTATAGCCTTATATTATAATAAAGTCTCCTATTTCTACTTACTCCTCTAATTATAAATTACCTAGCTACTATCCCTCTATCCTACCCCTACTTATTAATTACTACTTAGCTTATAATATAGCATACTAGGGGTTGCTATTATTCTTATCTATTAGGCTATACTTTTCTTTATACTTATCTACCGCCTAGCTATCTTAGAATAATTATAGGAGCTCCTAGGTAGGCTAACTATACCCTATCTATTTAACTAATAACTCGCAACGCCTACCCCTACCTATATGCTTCTAGTATATAGCTAGAATAGACTCGACTTCCTATTTATCCTCTCTATCTTTAAAAATCGGGGGTAGTTAGGGATTATTAACTTCTTAGCCTAAGAGGGGTTATTCGTAGTATAGTATAGCAGGCTAATATAAAATCCGTTATAGACCTTACCTAGAATATTTAATTTAACTATAATTGGTAAGATCACCCTAGTTACTTTATACTTTAGGTACAGCTAATCTAACTTCTTATAGGGTCTCTCTATATAGAAGTTAGCTAGTAATAGCTAGACCTTATTACCTACTTTATAGTATTCTACTAGTATCCTTTTACTATTTGCTAATTATTCTATAGTCTATTAGGCTATAGCGATAGCTACTTAGGCTAACTCTATAGTTAACTTCAGTTTACTAATAAACTTATTAGCAGCTAACCTACGTAAGGTTAATAGCTCTAGCGCGGGCTATACTACTAATACTAGGTTAATATAGTATCTATAGGTAAAGAAGAATAAGCTTACTCCTATTATAGCTATATTATAGCTATTAATCGCTAGTTAAATAGAGAGTAAGTAAACCTCCTAGTTATCCTAGGCAAAGTTAACTATTATCTATAGGACTGCCTAGATTTATTAATTAAAACGTTCTATTACTCTATCTATCTATAGGTAAAAGGCGGTGCTTAAATGTTATTCGATCTTTATAAGCATATAGAACTATTGCTAGAACTAACTCGTCTAGTTACTACCCCTATTGCTAATAATCGACTTTAGTATACTATAGAATCGGTAGTAGTAGTTTATAAAGTGTTCTATGCACGTTTCTATATCTATTGAAGGTATCCCTTCTAGGGTTATTATCTTAGAGAGTCTATCGACTATTACCTAAAGGTATCTCAACCCTATTTTCACTATATATAGGAGGTTTATAATAGAATCCATAGCGAGATCGCAATATAGCTATTCTACTACTAGTAAGGGTTAAAGAAGCCTATATTTCGCTTATTACTAAATTGTTCTATACCTATAGCTATTGCAGTTTCTTATAAACTAGCGGACTATAGAGGACTACCCCGGCTAGAAGTATTACTAGGCTAGGATAGCTAATGTATTATTCTAACTAGGGTAGCCTATCGTTACTTAGTTATAATACTTCTAAATTAACTATATTTAAAGCATATTCCGAGGTTAGCTTTTATCTATTAATCCTAGTATCTAGATTAGTCTCTAAATATTAATTAGCTAAGGGTGTTAATACTATATGTAGTAATCTATAGTTTTAGGCCTAGCTAGGGAGGGAAGCTTTAGTCGCCCCTTTTTACTATAGGATAAGCCCCTTAGTACTAGTTATCTTCTACTTATGCTTTATTCTATATACATTAAAGGGCTAGATCCTTAAATACTATTATAACAAGGGTTTTAACTATTACTATCCTCCTTACTATCACAGAAGGGTTCGGTGCAGAGTGAGAAAGTCAGTATAAATAGGTGCAAAGTCATAAAGTTTATTCTGCTCTAACCCTCTAGTTTACTATATAAGGGTATATAAGGGCTAGAGGACTTATCTAGGGAGCTACCTGGTGCCCCCTATCTATAGACTTCCCTAGGATAGCCCGTTACCCGGGGTGCTACCTAGTATTCCCCTTTTATAGACTCCTAGCATAGCCCGTTATCTAAGGCGCTACTTAGTATCCCCCTTCTATAGACTCCTATAGAGTAGTCTAATAAGTCCTTTTCCCTACGATCTTATCCTAGCTTATAATATAATCCCCCCCCTCTAAACTAGTCTATCCTTAGACTAGGCTACTCTATAGTTATCTAGAGGGTACCTAGTGCCTACCTAGTTCTTCCTATAAGCCTTCTTAGTTCCTAGTTCTTATAGGTCTAGAATTTAGCATCCCTAAGTCTAGCTATATAACTCTTCCTTAGATAGCTAGGTAGCTTAGAGGAGTAGTTAGCTAGTAATAGGGCACCTTATCCTCTACCCTAGCTACTCTTATAGCTCTCTACCTAGGTATTAAGGGACTATACTTAGAGAAGCTTAGAGGAGCAGTTAGCTAGTAGTAAGATACCTGCCCTCTACCCTAGCTACTCTTATAGCTCTCTATCTGAAAAGTCATAGCTTATAGGTATAAAGGGACTTCAGAACTTAGAGGAGCTTAGAGGAGCAGTTAGCTAGTAGTAGTGCACCCGGTCCTCTACCCTAGCTACTCTTATAGCTCTCTATCTAAAAAGTCATAGCTTAGAGGTATAAAGGGACTTCAGAACTCAGAGGAGCTTAGAGGAGCAGTTAGCTAGTGGTAGGGTACCTGGTCCTCTACCCTAGCTACTCTCATAGCTCTCTTCTGAAAAGCCATAGCTTAGAGGTATAAAGGGACTTTAGAAGTCAGAAGAGCTCAGAGGAGCAGTTAGCTAGTAGTAGGGCACCCGGTCCTCTACCCTAGCCACTCTTATAGCTCTCTATCTGAAAAGTCATAGCTTAGAGGAGCTTAGAGGAGTAGTTAGCTAGTAGTAGGGCACCCGGTCCTCTACCCTAGCAACTCTTATAGCTCTCTATCTGCTACCTAGTAGTTATCCGGATACCTGCAGCTATAGTTTAGAGAAGCTTAGAGGAGTAGTTTGCTAGTAGTAAGGCATCTATCCTCTACCCTAGCAACTCTTATAGCTCTCTATCTGCTACCTAGTAGTTATCTAGATACCTATAGCTAAACTCCCTCGTAAGGGTTATTCCTTCCTTCGTAAGGTTATACTAAAACGTATTATTATTCGGGCTCGTTTTTATTACTTTGAATTCGCTTTCTAAATTATTATATTTTATACTTATTATTATACTTTTAGTAGCTTTATAGGGGTAATAAAGCTATTCTCCCTCTAGGGGTGAAAGAGGTTATTATTATTATATAGGGGTTTGCTAGTTATTATCTAGTAGTTATCTAGTACCTCCCTATATATAGTAGGGTTAAATAAAGGCAAATAATATAATAATCTAGGGATTACCTTCGTTTTCGCTATATAAAAAGCTAACTTTAATATCGAGTTAAAAAGTATAAATATTATTCGAAATTTCAGCCTGCTAAAATCCTTCCTCCTACTTCTTTAGATTATAATACTAATAAGTTGCTATTAGTCTCCCGCTCTCCTATTATAACTTTATCTTAATTATTATATAACGAATTATTATATCTTTATCTATTAATACTGCTCCCTTCCTCGCTAGTATGCTAGATGCCTCCCATATCCCTATAGCAGGTGAGCTCCGGGGGTGCTCCTGCTACTACTATCTCCTAGCATAGGCGATATAAGAGCCCCCTAAGGATAATATTCCTGAAACCAAGCTCCTTACGAGCTTAATAATCTACTTCGAGAGCGATAGTAAGCATCTAGTCCTTAGCTAGTACTTATCTGGTGCATTATTAGTTTAGCTTTAGAATTTATTACTAATTCATATCTTAGATGCCTCGACTAAATATAAGTATTATATTAAAATAAGTAATAGAAAAGCTTATATTAATATAAGTAATATATATTATTTTCTAGTCCTTAGCTACTAATTCTCTATAGCCTACCTATTATATAATAAGCGCTATGAATAAGCTTAAGCGCCTTATAGATAAGGATAGTTCTAAGCCTGATATTTAGGCATAGTATACTAAGAATAAGGTAGGTTATCTAGTACCTCTCTAGTACCTCTCTAGTTTCTAATTATATTTAGGAGGAGATCCTCGCTACTTAGCTCGTAGTTAAGAAGGCCCTCTAGGCTAAAAAGAATAATATTAATATTACGCCTAAGAAGCATAAGGTAGAAGAGGCTAAGATCTCTATAGAAATAGAGGACTACTAGGTAGCTACTTTAGAGGAGGCTATTACTTATTAGTAGCACCTCTCTAAAGAGGTAGAAAAGCAGACCGAGTTATTATATAAGTAGTATAAGGAGCTCTGCTATTACTATTCTAAGATAGAGTGGTTTACTAAAAGGTAGACTGAGGTATAAGCTATATATACTTAGGAGTCCTTAGACTCCTATAATAAAGTTATAAGTCTCTATAAGCCCTGCTAGTACCTCCCTAGTGCTTATCTAGTTAATTTCTAATATTCTTAGAATTATGAGGTTATTGCTACTAAATCTAGTAGCAAGGATAATAGCTTTAAGGAGATAAGCGCTAGCGCCTAGTAGATTTGAAAATTTCTGGAGCGCCCCTAGTAAGCTGCTAATAAGCTCTAGGTAGTTATTAGTTGCCTTTATATATATATTTAGTTGCTTTCGGGTATTTTCCTCGTCTTTTCGCCTCGTTGGGGGGCCTTCGGGCTAGTAAATTAATATACCCGGCCGGCGTGCCCTGTTTCTAACTAACTACTAGTCACCCGTTGAATCGTATGGGGATCGTGATATTTATTATAGTTCGGTTCTATCTAGAGCCCCTATGGGTAATGATATAGTCTACTATATAGATGTTGTTATTATTGTTATTAATTGGGATTTCTCGTGGTAAGACGGCTAAGCTAAAAGAAAAAGGCTCTAATTATATGGGTGCGAAAATATTATAGATTCGGTAGTTTTTATCGATCTAGAAGCTTATCTGCTCATCCCCTGTTAATTACCTATTAGATCCTAGATAAGTAGCGAAAATAATAAGGTCCTCTTTTATTATACTTATAAATTCGTACTTATCGGTATTCGAATAGAGGCTATTAGCTACTAACTAGGTGAGTACCTATTTTACTACCTCTATATAGGAGTCTATATTATTAGTAAATATCTAGAGTACCTAAGTATTAGGAGGTGCTTCTCCTAAAGTTCTGACCGGTGCTTCTTCGCCTCGGGGTTGCTACTAATAACTACCTAGTGAGTAGTGGGGTTATCTATTAGGATTAATAGTTAGCTAGCCCTTAAGGCCTTAAGATATTCTTATTTACGCTTTAGTTAACTCTTCTTTTCTTCCTCCTTAATAAGATAATCTAATTTAGCCTCTATTAATTAATTAACTAATTCCTTACTAGTGCTCTCTTTGTTATTCTGATCGATAGGTATCTTATCTTATATTTAGCTATTTAATAGCTCCTATCTAGTAGGGGATCCTGCCTCCCTAGTAGACCTATAGGTAGGTATTATTATTATACGTAGTACTACTCTAATAGTCTATACCTCTATTAGTATAAGTAAGAGAGAAGAATATGTTATAAATAGGGTATAGTATAGAGTGAAAGAGTTAGTATAGATAGGTATAAAGTCGTAATAGTTATTCTTCTCTAACCCTCTAATCTATTATATAAGGGTATATAAGGGATAGAGGACTTATCTAGGGAGCTACCTAGTGCCCCCTATCTATAGACTTCCCTAGGATAGCTTATTACCCGGGGTGCTACCTGGTATTCCCCTTCTATAGACTCCTAGCATAGCCCGTTATCCGAGGCGCTACCTAGTATCCCCCTTCTATAGACTCCTATAGGGTAGTCTGATAAGTCCTTTTCCCTACGATCTCATCCTGGCTCGTGATAGGAGGGAAGCTTCGGTCGCTCCTTTTTACTATAGAATAAGCCCCTTAGTACTAGTTATCTTCTGCTTATGCTTCGTTCTATGCATATTAAAGGGCTAAATCCTCGAATACTATTATAGCAAGGACTTTAACTATTACTATCCTCCTTACCTTACTTAGGGCAGAGTTAGGGATTATCTATATTACTCTCCCTTTCTCTTATTTATCCTCTTATCCTTTTAGGGCATCCTATTTGCAATATAAGAGCATATTAGGTATAGCTACTAGGTAACTAGGTTAATATTCTAAGTAGAAATTATACCTTAATACCTACTCTACTTAGCAACTTTAGTATTCTATTAAATATTACTTTTATATAAAGTATTCGAGGCCCTTATAATTAGTAAGGACCTTAAACCTAGGGTAGCTTCTTAGCTTAGTATCCTATATATTTAAATAAGTAATTACTACTAATAGCTCTTTATTATAGATTAGGTAGTTATATTAAGCAGGGGTTAGCTTCTATAAGTAGAAAGCAATAGGATAGCGCTATCCTTATATATCTTCTTAAGTTAATACCCCCCCTAAAGCGAACCCAAGCAGTCTATCTTAATAGTAGTTAGGGCTTATAGGTTAAAATAGTATAATATTAATATAGTTTAGAAGTAGCATTTAAGCGCCTAGAACGCACCTTCTTATTCCTTACCTTAGATAAATAGCACTCCCTTCTTTATTAGGAGGGTAAGGGGCTCTAGAACCCCTGAGTACTATAATATAAATATTTAATAATAGTTATTAAACCCTAGGAAACTTTGTAATCCTTTTACTAAAATAAGCGCTTCCTATTTAATAATTACTTATACTTTCTGTATATTATAAGTAATACCCTCGCTTGCTTTTAGAATAAATCTTATATATTTTACTATTTTTATGGAGAACTTATACTTTACTAGGTTAAGGTTAAGACTAGCCTCTTAGAGAGCCTGGAGAACCTTATATACCTTCTGCTTATAGTCCGCTCGGGAGCTATTACTATAGATTAATATATTATTAATATATATTATTATAAAGTTATTAAGTAACTCCTAGAGCGTGCTATTAATATATTATTAGAACGTTATAGGGGCTCTACTTAATATAAATAGATAGACTAGCTACTCGAAGAGCATATATTATATATAAAAGGCAGTCCTTTCCTAGTACCCTTCTGCTATATAAATCTTATAGAAGGCTGCTATTATATCTAGTTTAATATATTACTTTGCTAAACTAACCCTCTAGAGGGTTTCTTAGATTAGGGGTAGGGGGTAGTAGTTTTGCTTTATAATTATATTTAATACTTAATAGTTATAATAAAACCGCAATCCTCTGCTAGGCTTCCTAATAAAAAGTATAAGCATACTAGCAGGAGACTTGCTTACCTAAATAAAGCCCTTATCGAGCAGGTCTATAAGTATCTCTTTTAATACTAATAACTCTTTTCTTAATATATTATAGAGGGGTCCCTAGGGTAAGGGCGCCTCTTAGCTAGAGGTATTACGCTCGAGGTAGATTTTATAACTTATATTAGGATAACTTAGGGGTAGGGGGTATAACTTAGCTAGCTTAAAAAGCTCTATAAATTCGTTATAAATATATTATAATAGTTTCTCTAAATAGTCTTCTAGTTTCTTTACCTTAAGCGCTTTTTTAATATCCCTTAGGCTTATAACTTATATTCCTACTTCTGACCTAGATAGCTAACTCCTATTAACCCTCTAGTAGATTACTATAAATAAGGTAGTATTAAGTTAGCAAGCTTCCTAGATCTCCCTTACTCTCTAGGGTTCTTCCTATCCTTAAAGGGTAATAGTAACCCCTACCTTCCTATAATATACCTACTTCTCTACTATATTATAAATAATATAGTTTTATTCTATCTATAGCTTCCCTAAGAAGAGGTTAGTATCTAGTCCTTTTATTATATAAGCAAAGAGTCACTATATATAGCCTCTAATCTCAAGGTATAGTATAGCTATGCCTTTTGCTATAGCTTAAGCTAAGGTATTAGCAAAGCCTTATAATTATAATACTTAGTAGTTAATATATAGTAAATAGAGGCAGCGGGCGTACTAGTAGTCTATTATTATATAGATATTATATCTATAGTCTATTAAAGCGTTAATAGGAGTACCTTTATTAACTCTAACTACTAATATTACAAAAAGCCTGCTTATACTACGTTCTAACTAGAACTATTCCTAACTAGCCTACTCTTCCTTTATTATCTCTAATACCTGATTTTATACTAGGGTTATTTATTTCTTATATTAAAAGGGTCCTCTTTACTTTTAACCTCTCCTAAGTCTAAATATATTATTTCTTCAATAGCTTTTACTACTCTAGGATTATCTTTTAACTTCTTAGCCTTCTAGTAATCCCTTTATAAGTAACTAATCTAATTATATTTAAAATAGTAGCGCATTTCTTTGCTAGGATCTTTACTTATACCCTCGCGCGAGGCGTATACTAACCTTATTATCCTAATATCCCTATTTATATCTACTCTAGCAAGTAATAATCTTAATCTAAAAGTTATAAGCTAGTATAAAATATTAGGAATATAATATAATCCCTTTAGCTTCTATGCGATATCTTATATAAAGCTAATATATTTAGTATACTTATAGGAAGTTAGGTAGTTAACTAGATAGTTAAGGAGCTTATAAGATAATACCCTATATAAGTAGTCGATCTAGATACTATCTAGCTATACTATGCTACCTACCTCTATAATAGCGCGTTCGAAGTAGGGTAGGAATGAGGTAAAGGCTTTATTATACTTTATTTAAAGCTCTAAGAGTCTTCTAAGAGCCTTGCTTATAATATTAGGGTTGCTATAGGTATAGTCTAGGTATACTAAGAAGGCGTCTAGCTCGAATAAGCTATTACTACCCCCTAAGCTATAGAAGGCTATAACTACTAGCTATACTTTAGGTTTTAGATAGGAGTTAATAAGATATTAGGCCTCCTAATTGCTTAGGTAGAAGTCCTAGTCTATCCTAACTTTATTATATATCTATTATACCTATATAGTATACTTATTATAGTTTCCTCCGAACTTAGGGGGGTTAAGAAGGGGTTTTAATTGCTAAGCGCTACCTGCTTCTTAGGTAATCTCTAGCTATAAGGTTAGCATTAGTAATACCGGGGCGTAGCTACCTGCTGCATCTCGCTAGAGCCCTATAGTTAGCTTATTATTAGGCTGCTATATAGTTATTAAGCTATTAAGTTAGTTACTAAGCTTATTAATTACTATATAAATTGCTTTAAATACTTCCTTACTTATTAGTAGTACTTTTAGATTAGCTGCTATAGGTATAGTAAGTTCTATTTTCTACCTGCTATTTATTATACTATATAACTAGCGAGGTAGGTATAGAGAGAGAGAGCTTAGATATATAAGGGGCTAGCCCGGGGTTTATTTAACTTAGGGGTGCCTTAATTATAGTAATCTAAGCTAAGGAAGGGAAGTTTTCTAGGAAGTTCCCTATATAATAGAAAAGCGGATATAGGGCGAACGTTAAGCGAGAGCACTTATTAAGGGCAGAATTCTTAGGGTCTATAGCACCGCCTAGACGCTAGCAGTAGCGTAGCCCGTAACAGTAATAAGTTAGTAACTTATAACCTAACTAATAATTATAACCTATTTGATATAGATAACTTAACTAAGGATAATATAATACTATAATATTCTATCTAACTCTAGAATAATAGCTATATTATAACGTGTGATTATACTACTTAGACCTATAATAATAATACTATATCTAATTAGATAGATAGACTCGCCCTAATCTAGCTAATGATAATAATGGAATTATCCCTAACTACTAGAGCAATATAATATTCTTAATAACTCCCTAGTGAATATTAGGATAGATAACCTAGTAGCTTTTATAGATATAGATAAAACCAAAACTAGAATAGGAGGATAGTATAGTTTTATAGAAATAGTAGTATTACGGATAATGCATTTTTGTCTTATTTTTTAAGCAAGCAGATTGCTATATAATACTATACTAGGACCCTATATGAGCAAGTCCCCGCTAGGTAGACTAGATAATATAAGAACTTGCATAATACATGACCTGACCCCACCAGTGGTGGCAGGGTGGGTCTACATCAGGACCACACAGTGCATGCAGCAACCCATATAGATAAATAGCTAAAGTACTACCTATAGCAATAACATATTTTAACTATAAAATCACTAAGATATTAGTATTAATATAAGAACCTTAAATAGAGGATAATATAAGTATAATAACTTAGTAATAATTAATATTTAATTATGATTTAATAAAGCTATATCTCCTAGTATTAGGTAGTATAATATATAACTAAATCTAGTAAGAAGATATAGAGGATTATAATAGATAGGAGATAGCAGGACCCCTAGAGTAGCATAGGGTACCTGCCTAGGAAATCAGCAGGTGGTGAATATCAGCAGGTGGTAAAAGTTCGGCAGGTGTTGAAAGTGCTATGCTACTTCCCCTGATAGACCCCTCTCCCAGCTGGAACAAGGAAGGCAGGCAAGGGTAAAGAGGAAAGTGGAAGCCGGGTATCTGTGGGGTGCTAAGCAATCAGCGATCGGTCACATATGACATTCCACATCAGGTACCTTGAGGACCTCTTTTCTGAAAATCGCAGCACATGCCCAGGCTGACAGCATGTGCCCTAGGTGCCTAGGTAACTCGAGAAATTGGCAGCGACTCCACCCACCTTGTTAGCTACTATCATTATTATATGGTGTTGCAAACTGAACTAGCAGCGTGCATCCAAGGACTCGCATTGCAGTTGCGAAGGCCCTGATCGCTCGCATGTAGAAGATAAGTAAAGATGATAGCACTTATGGCTGATGTAGGACTTCAAAATGCGACTTTGGTTGGTTCTTTCCAAAAGCTACCTACCTTATCACAAGCATCATACTAGTAGGGCTTTCGAGTAGCGCAACTTCTTAGTGTGAGAGTAGCTGCATCCGGCTCGCGCAATGATTGTGGTTGGTCTCCTCACCCGATCTGCTAAGGGATGGGCTTGATGAGGTGATTGAAAAGCTCCCGACTATGTGGGAGCTTTTCCAAAGCTTCGGGACTAGGATAATTTTCCAACCTCGTGGACGAGCCACCGTTGGAGACGGTGGCTTGCTGACGTAGTGCGGATGCCCATAGCCACAGTAACGGTGAGCGCTACAGCAAATGGACGGTTACTACCATAGTAATAGTGAGCACGCGAGGGCCCGTACCATTCACCCTAGATAGCAAGGCAAGACTAGCCGAGTACTATACCGCACTTGACAATAAAGCTGGTGGCTATAGCACCTGCTGTCACGCAGACTCGGCAGCATACTGCAGCTGGTGCATCTAGCAAATAGGAGGCTAAGCATCTCGACCTGCAATTTGGTTTGATTTTCTCGTTCTCGATGTCGCTTCCTTGACCTAACCAAACCACGATAACACGCGCCATCCTCAAGGAAAGCATCATAACTACTTGTTGAAAACACCGCAAGAACCTGGCATCATTTGCTAGTGTGCACTTCAAGAATACCAATCGAGACATCCAGCATGATAAAGCGACATGAAGATGTAGCTTCTCCCGGGCCGTTCGCGCAAGAGGTCAGTACCCGGCAGCCGAGCCGAACAACGATATATCCCTAACGTGGCGATGGTACAGCTAACGTTCAATCTCCTGACGGGACGAGAGTTGCGACACCGCCAGCGAACCTTCCAGCGACGCAGAGTCCTAAACACCGGACTTTGAGTCTGAAGACGATGCCTAAGATGCCGAGTCGATACATGACAATCCCTAAGACGGCAAGCATAACAACCTCAATAACCAAAGACGATAGAGGAAATCATCACTTTGGACTGAGAGCTCATAGCTCTTCGTATCCCACAGTCGATTCGCGAAGCACTGCGTGACGATATTAAGTTTCGCATTGACTCTACCGCCTGAATCGTCGGGATTGTTTTGGATTAGGGAGAGCAAGGAGACGAAACGGCTCGTAGTTAGTAGGTAGAGCTCCGATAGAATATGATCGAAGCTCGCTAGCGTTTTGGTGGTATTTGGAAACAAAGAGCATGGCGCTTTGGGATTCCAAAATCAATAACGTCAGGCGTTAGGCCAGAACGGTCATGCTGTGGGGAGTGGGGTGCAGCTGTAGAACTAGCATCGGTTGGACATTGGAATTTATTATCAGCCAATCTAAAGGGCAACCAGCTGAAACATGTCTTTTCTATCATATTGATGTTTCTCTTTATGCATTGTTCATATCCACAACGCCCCAAATCATTCAGCTAGTTTCCCATGAACAATCGTACTATTTGTTCTCAAAGGCTTGTATCCAAAAGGCTTGTATCGAAAGGTCTACGCTAGAATCAACACTTTATAGAACGTCCCCAGTGCTATAGAAGTGCTTCTGGCCATGCCCCTTAAGAATCTGTTTTGTTGGACTCATCTGCGGGCCTTCTGCCCAATCTAAAGCTATCCTCAGGCTCATTCCGAACTTCAATACAATACTCAGCTGTCTAAGTTTTCCATCAATTTACACAGTTTTAAGACACTTTCTCTCGAAACCAGCTGGTATACGTATGCTGCGATATTCTGCTTAGGACGTAAGGCTATCTTTCTCCCCACGGTGTCTTAGATATCGCCGCATAGGACAGCTCACGACACTCTTTCAAGTGCTATTAGTCTTAACGATCTAACTCTTTAGTACGCATGCACCACCACTTTAAATTCTGCAAAGGGCTGGATGAAATGTGAGTAGTCGACCATTGACTGGTTCGAGAAGTAACTGCGCGGTACCTAGGCGTCTTGTACAAGTACAGCTTTCTCCGCACAAGTATAAGTTCCTCTGCGCAAGCATAGCTTCCTTTGCAAAAAGGCAACTGCGCCTGAAAAAGTAGCTTACATACCAATTCAACATGTTAATACTTGCACTATGGTGCAGCTATCGTCAATCCCACACTTATCGCTTCACTATCATGTCTTACCCCACCACGCCGGGCTCCGTCCGTCTTAAGAATCCCCTTTCAGCATCAGAGGCTAATTAAGCGAACCAAGTTTCGAGGTTCTGGAGAGCTTGACTCATACCCCAAGAGAAGTATAGAGAAGGACTAAACTTCTAGTCCTTGAATAGAAACTTTGATCCATAACTCTTATAGTTTGACTGCCGAACTAAGATAGCACGACCGAACGAAGTTTTTAGTATAATTGGAATCCACGGTAGGGCTACACTGGTGTAGAATCTCCGACCTTTATCACGTGTGTCCCTCTCTAGTCATGGAGAGATACCGGTGATAGCTCGTGGGAGCGGACGCTACACGATTGCAGCAATATGTGGCAGGGTTATCGCTGACTGAGCGCAGGTTAAGTAGCCCAAGGCGTATTTTGATTGGAAGAGAAGACCTCCAAATAAATAAAGCATTGGTACCTTCTAGCCGAGCCAATGCGAGCGCTTGGTTAGGTATGCGCAGGTGATATACCATAATGGACCAATACGGCAGCTCAAGCAGCTTTGCAATATGGACAACTATCTTCCGATACGAGCAGCGAGATATAACTCATGAAGCTACTCCTATGGAATGAGATGACGGCGTCTTGCGCGAGAATTGATAAGGATGGACCAGAGCACCAGAGACTCGGTGCGGGGATGAAATCCTCTGGCCACGCCCCGGCTCCCAGGCTGGCCCAAAGCTCAGGTTGTCGATAAGCCTTCCGGATGATGGGCCTGAGAGAAATGAGCAAGGTCTAGGTCTGGGGACTCGGTATTTTAACTAATATTGGGAGATGCAGATTCTATGGGGTGTCACGAGCCAGGATGAGATCGCAGGGAAAACGGCTTATCGGACTACCCTATAGAAGTCCATAGAAGGGGAACACCAGGTAGCCCCTCGGGTAACGGGCTATCTAGGGGAAGTCTATAGAAGGGGGGCACTAGGTAGCTCCATAGATAAGTCCTCTAGCTCTTATATATCCTTATATAGTAGACTAAAGGGCTAGAGAAGAATAAATATTCCACTTTATACCTATCTATATTAACTCTCTCACTCTATATTATACCCTTTTATAATATATTCTTCTCTCTTACCTATATTAATAGGGGTGCAAACTATTAGAGTAGTATAATATATAATAATAATACCTACCTGCAGGTCTATTAGGGAGGCAGGATCCCCTGCTAGATAGGAGCTACGAAATAGCTGAACTCAGGATAAGATACCTAGTAATTAAAATAGTAAAGAGGGTATTAATAAATAACTAATTAAGTAATTAATAGAGACCAAATTAGATTATCTTATTAAAGAGGAAGAAAAGAAGAGTTAACTAAAGTATAAATAAGAATATCTTAAGGCTTTAAGAGCTAGCTAACTATTAATACTAATAAATAACCTTACTACCTACTAGATAGTTATTAGTAGCAACCCCGAGGCAAAGAAGCACTAGTTAGAACTTTAGGGGAAGCGCCTCCTAATACTTAGGTATAAAAGGGGCACCTAGACTAACTATAATCAATTTATATTTAATCTTGACGCGTGATTTATAATAAATAAAATTATATTAGACCTTAAGAAGGTACTATATACTACTAGGTAGCTAGAAGGATTAGTAGTAACGCAATAGACCTCATACCTTTCTATTAAATATAATAATAAGGCAAAGCACGTTACTTAGGTAATAATAGAAGACTAGTTAACTAATAGCATAGCTAATAAGGGGTTAAGGATCCTTAGTATATAAACTTAGCTTGAATAGGCCTACTAGCAACTAGAATAATTATACTAGAGCTTTATTAATTACTATAAAGGTATTAGGGCGGAGAGCCCCTACTAATAACTAGAGCAGATCTAGGTAGCTAATATAGTAGCTAGACTAGACCCTAAGCTCTAATACTATATTATAGCAAATAGATTACTAAAACCGCAGCTTAACTATAATATAAGGGCTAGAAACGCTAAACTTATAATTAATATATAAGTATGCAGGCTACTAGTAAGGGACTAGGGGACTAACTATAAGGAGCTATAACTATAGGGCTAAACTACTAATCCAGAGGGATAGACCGAGGCTATAAGGGGGGACTATAGCTATACTAGTACCTACTAGGAGAATACTAAGGACTCACCGCAGGATACTAGGAGGGAGACCATCTATTATAATTATAAAAGAAAAAGCTATATCTTACTGAGGTACCTATACTATAGGAAGTATAGCTATACCTGCTATAAAGGCAAACCCTGCCCTAGTAAATAACTAGAGGAGGACTAGGTAGCTATATAGGCGGTCCAGTAGGATAGCAACTAGCTATATTGCTTTAAAATAATAATATAGGTCTAAGTAGTAGGTAGCTAGAAGACTAGTATTATACTTATTAATTATAGAGCTAATAAGAATATTATAGACCTGAAGGTTATAACTAATATCTAACTAGAGGCTAATAAGTTAGAACCTATGAGGGGAATATAGGCATCCAAGGGACCTAACTATAGCATATAGAAGTTAGTCACCCGAATAACTAATAGCATAAGCATCTAGCAGATAGTTTCATATAGCTTCAGGATTAGTAATAGTAATAGCTATAATATTATCCTAGGGATCCCTTAGTATATAGCAGAGTGCTCTAATATTAATTAGAGGGAGTTAGGCTAGACCTTTCCCCTATGCGAGAAAAGTATTTACCCTATTATAACTAGAAAAGAGCTTAAGTATATTAAAAATAAAGCAAGAGTAATACTTATAGGCATACCGCGGGTTAACTAGATATTAACTACTACTTACCTAGAGGATAATAAGGATCCTAAGGATACTAGAGATATTATCATAAATATCCTACTAGAGTACTAGGATTTTAAAAAGGTATTTAATATTAGCCTAGTAAGGACTATACTAGATTTTAGAGCTACTAGGAGCTATCTTATTAACCTAGAGCCTAGGACTAAGCCTCTATTTAGACTAATCTACGTACTAGCTAAGAAGGAATTAGAGGAATTAAGGGATTATATCTATAAGGCCTTATAGAAGGGATAGATTTGCCTATTAATAAGTCTAGTAGGGGTGCTAATCTTATTTATTCTAAAGAAAAGAGGTAAGTTAAGGTTATATATAGATTACTAGGGATTTAACTAGGTAACTACTAAGAACTTTACCCCTCTCCCCTTAATTAATAAAATCCTTAATTAGCTTTCCTAAGCGAAGTACTTTACTAAGCTTAACCTCAAGGATACCTACTACTAGGTGAGGATCTAAGAGGGAGATAAGTAGAAGATAGCATTATATATATAATATAATTATTATAAATACTATGTTATACTATTTAGGCTTATTAACGCACACGCTACCTTCTAGATAGATATGCAAATTACCCAGCCCATAGGTCCCATGGGTACCCGCGGTATGGGTTGGGTAGTAACGGGTACTACCCAGAATGTTAGAAGTTACCCATAGGTACCCATGGGTTATGTGGGTTTGGGTCATAGCTAATATAGGTACCTATAGGTAGTATGGGTTTAGGTTATAGCTAATATAGGTACCCATAGGTAAGAGGTTTTATATAACTTATTACAGGCATCTTTTATAGTAATCAACTTAATTCATTAATTCTATAGATATCTATATCTAGAACTAATCGCTACTATAGTTCCTACCTGCTTTTAGGATTGCCTGGACTAAGTAGAGGCCTTAAGGTATAATAGTAATACGCTTAGCTTGAATTATAGCAAGGTTAACTACTAGATTTATTAGTTTAATATATAAGTAATAAATCGGGGTATATACTCTTAAAGATACTAGCGAGAAGAGACTTAGTAGACTCTTAAAGAGTATAGATAGCTAAGGCTTAGAAGCAAAG
>JAOQIF010000885.1:0-35757 GCA_026260285.1 Colletotrichum sansevieriae | reverse complement strand
TTATAACCGGGGCCCCCCCCCCCCCCCCCCCCCCCCCCTCTTTCCCCCTAGCCCTTATATAAGTTATAGGTTTGAGCACGGGCTAAGGGCTAGTCTGGAGCGATATTAATCCGGGCTACTAGCTGCTCTGCGCCCTATAAGTAATAATTATAATAATATGATTTTTCGCACCCCTAGTTTGCTTCCTCTTTTTTCCTCCTCCTATTAACCTATACTAGAGTAAGTTAACTAATTAATTATAATGTTATTTTAGCTAATAACTCTTCGTTTTAGTAGCGTTTTTAGCATAGTCTCGGTTTATATTAGTATAAGTTTATTATATCCGAACCCCTATTAATCGCTAACTCGTATAGATCTAATTAATCTAATTTCCCTCGCCTCTATAATAGCACCCCCTATAAGTTACTACCCGCTCTTTCCGTATAGTTTTATTATAATTAACCCTATATAGCTCCTCTCTAACTTCAATAAGGAGATGGAGTCTCCTCTTCTTATTAAGGGCCCGCCCTCTGACTGCTCTACTTCTACTAGCCTCTCTAACTATAAGGAGACTGCTCCTAACGACTTCGATCTCGTAGATAATCCCCTCTATGCCCTAGCTAGCTAGGAGCTATGCGAGTACCTTAACTACCCCCTTCCTATATATCCTATTACCTAGGAGCCCCTTATAATATATATTCTTCCGCTCGTTTAGCGTTTTTCTAACGTTTTACTAAGGTCCCTACTTATATTAGCTTATATTTAGTAGCATCCCCTAGGACGAGACCTAGGGACCTCTTTATAAGGTCCCTCGCCTAAAGTATACGTCTGCTATAGCTAAGGCTAAGAAGCCTAGCGATATTATAGCTTATTATAATATTATTAAGCGAGGTATGCTATCTTATTGCCTTTTAACTATTATAAGGCTAACTAAGTTATAAGTAATATCATTCGTTATATCTACTATTCTAATAAGGCTATTAAGTCCGCCTATATCAATATAAGTATCGCTTCCCTGCTATTCCTTCTCTATAGAGCTAACGTTCTACTAGAGCAACCCTAGCATAGTTTGCTGCTAGGAGGAGTTTGCTTCTCTTAGCTAGGATTGCCTTACCTGCTATAGCCTCGATAAGAGGACCTTAGTAAGACTCTGCTATTCCTATATCTTAGGGTTATTACTAATAGTTATAACTCCCTATATAAATCGAGGCTTATATAGAGCTCCTTTGCGCTACTTCTATCTAAAACTACGAGGTCTACGCCTATATTACTATAAAGCACGCTACTAAGGCTGCTATTAAGTCGGATGCCTCCCCTATACCCTCTGCTAGTTCCCTAGCTACTCCTATCCTTAGTACCTCTACTACTACTACTACCTTGCTTTCCCTCCTAGTTAAGCCTAATAAAGCATAGCTATACTACCTCGCTTAGGCTTACCTAGATATAGCTAAGGTCTTTTATAAGGTTCGTCTTATCCCCGCTTTTCTCTCGTTCCTAATAGATTAATCTAACCCCTTTTCTTAGCTTACTAATACTATTACTACTACTTATAAAGAGCAGGAGGAGTAAGGGTTATTTTCCTAGGTCTATAGTTCCTACTCGCCTGCTATCTGCCTACTATCCGCCTACTTAGGGCCCGCCTAGGTCTCGTTCTGCCTCCCTATAGCCTTATGCTATAATAAAGTCTCCTATTTTCTACTTACTTCTCTAATTATAAATTACCTAGCTATTATCCCTCTATCCTACCCCTCCCTATTAACTACTACATAGCTTATAGTATAGCATACTAGGGGTTGCTATTATTCTTATCTATCGGGCTATACTTTTCTTTATACTTATCTACTACCTAGTTATCTTAGAATAATTATAGGGGCTCCTAGGTAGGCTAACTATATCCTATCTATTTAACTAATAACTCGTAACGCCTACCCCTACCTATATGCTTCTAGCGCATAGCTAGAACGGACTTAACTTCCTATTTATCCTCTCTATCTTTAAAAATTAGGAGTAGTTAGGGATTATTAACTTCTTAGCCTAAGAGGGGGTCGTTCGTAGCATAGCATAGCAGGCTAATATGAAATCGGTTATAGACCCTGCTTAGAACGTTTAACTTAACTATAGTTAGTAAGATTACCCTAGTTATTTTATACTTTAGGTATAGCTAATCTAACTCCTTGCAGGGTCTCTCTATATAGAAGTTAGCTAGTAATAGCTAGACCTTATTACTTACTTTATAATATTCTACTAGCATCCTTTTACTATTCTAATTATTCTATAGTCTATTAGGCTATAGCAATAGCTACTTAGGCTAACTCCGTAGTTAACTTCAGTTTACTAACGAACTTATTAGCAGCTAACTCGCGTGAGGTTAATAGCTCTAGCGCAGGCTATACTACTAATACTAGGTCGATATAATATCTATAGGTAAAGAAGAATAGGCTTACCCCTATTATAGCTATATTATAGCTATTAATCGCTAGTTAAATAGAGGGTAAGTAAACCTCCTAGTCGTCCTAGGCGAAGTTAACTATTATCTATAGGACTGCCTAGATCTCTTAATTAAAGCGTTCTATTACTCTATCTATCTGCAGGTAGAAGGCGATGCTTAAGCGTTATTCGATCTTTATGAGCGCATAGAACTATTACTAGAACTAACTTATCTAGTTACTACCCCTATTGCTAACGATCGACTTCGGTATACCGTGGAATTAGTAGTAGCAGTTTATAAAGCGTTCTATATATGTTTCTATATCTATTAAAGGCATCCCTTCTAGGGTTATTATCTTAGAGAGCCTATCGACTATTACCTAGAGGTATCTTAACCCTATTTATACTATATATAGGAGGTTTATAATAAAATCCATAGCGAGATCGCAATATAGCTATTCTGCTACTAGTAAGGGTTAAAGAAGCCTGCGTTTCGCTTATTGCTAAATCGTTCTACGCCCGCAGCTATTATAGTTTCTTATAAACTAGCAAACTATAGAGAACTGCCCTAGCTAGAAGTATTGCTCGGCTAAGATAGCTAGGGTATTATTCTAACTAGGGTAGCCTATTATTACTACGTCATAGCACTTCTAAATTAACTGCATTTGAAGCACGTTCTGAGGGTAGTTTTTATCCGTTAATCCTAGCACCTAGATCTAGTCTCTGAATATTGATTAGCTAAGGGTATTAATATTATACTTAGTAATCTATAGTTTTAGGCCTAGCTAGGGAGGGAAGCTTCGGTCGCCCCTTTTTACTATAGAATAAGCCCCTTAGTACTAGTTATCTTCTGCTTATGCTTCGTTCTATATATATTAAAGGGCTAGATCCTCGAATATTATTATAATAAGGGCTTTAACTATTGCTATCCTCCTTACCTTACCTAGGGCGGAGTCGGGGATTATCTATATTACCCTCCCTTTCTCTTATTTATCCTCTTATCCCTTCGGGGTATCCTATTCGTAGCGCGAGAGTATATTAGGCATAGCTACTAGGCAACTAGGTTAATATTTTAAGTAGAAATTATACCTTAATAACTACTCCGCCTAGTAACTTTAGCGTTCTATTAAATATTGCTTTTACGTGAAGTATTTAAGGCCCTTATAGTTAGTAAGGACCTTAAACCTAAGGTAGCTTCTTAGATTAGTATCCTATATGTTTAAATAAGCGATTACTACTAATAGCTCCTTATTATAGATTGGGTAGTTATATTAGATAGGGGTTAGCCTCTGCGAGTAGAAAGCAATAGGATAGCGCTATCCTTATGCATCTTCTTAAGTTAGCACCCCCCCTAAAGCGAACCCTGAGCAGTCTATCTTAATAGTAGTTAGGGCTTGCGGGTTGAAATAATATAATACTAGTATAGTTTAGAAGTAGCATTTGAGCGCTTAGAATGCGTCTTCTTATTCCTTGCCCTAGATAAATAGCGCTCCCTTCTTTATTAGGAGGGTAAGGGGCTCTATAACCCCCGAGTATTCTAATATAAATACTTAGTAGTAATTAGCAAACCCTAGGAAGCTTTGCAATCCTTTTCCTAAAATAAGCGCTTCCTATTTAATAATTACCTGCACTTTCTCTATATTATAAGTAATACCCTCGCTTGCTTTTAGGATAAATCCTATATACTTTATTATTTTTATAGAGAACTTATACTTCGCTAGGTTGAGGTTAAGACTAGCCTCTTAGAGGGCCTGGAGAACCTTATGCACCTTCTGCTTATAATCCGCTCGGGAGCTGCTGCTATAGACTAATATATTATTAATATATATTATTACGAAGTTATTAAGGAACTCCTAGAGCATGCTATTAGTATATCATTAGAACGTTGCAGGGGCTCCGCTTAATCCGAATAGATAAACTAGCTACTTAAAGAGCTTATATCGCATGCGAAAGGCGGTCTTTTCCTAGTACCCTTCTGCTATATGAATCTTATAGAAGGCAGCTACTATATCTAGTTTAGTATACTACTTTGCTAAACTAACCCTCTAGAGGGTCTCTTAGATTAGGAGTAAGGAGTAGTAATCTCGCTTAGTAATTATATTTAATACTTAGTAGTTATAATAGAACTGCAATCCTCTGCTAGGCTTCCTAACGAAAAGTATAGGCGTGCTAGCAGGAGACTTGCTTACCTAAATAAAGCCTTTATTAAGCAGGTCTATAAGTATCTTTTTTAATATTAATAACTCCTCCCTAGATATGCTATAGAGGGGTCCCTAGTGCAAGGGCGCTTCTTAGCTAGAGGTATTATACTCGAGGTAGATTTCATAATCTATACTAGGATAACTTAGGAGTAAGGGGTATAACTTAGCTAGCTCGAAAAGCTCTATAAATTCATTATAAATATATTATAGTAGTTTCTCTAAATAGTCTTCTAATTTCTTTACCTCGAGTGCTTTTTTAATATCCCTTAGGCTTACTACCTATATTCCCGCTTCTAGCCTAGATAGCTAGCTCTCGCTAACCCTCTAGTAGATCGCTATAAATAAGGCAGTATTAAGTCGGCAGGCTTCCTAGATCTCCCTTACTCTCTAGGGTTCTTCTTATCCTTAAAGAGTAATAATAACCCCTACCTTCCTATAATATACCTACTTCTCTACTATATTATAAATAATATAGTTTTATTCTATCTATAGCTTCCCTAAGAAGAGGTTAGTATCTAGTCCTTTTATTATATAAGCAAAGAGTTGCTATATATAGCCTCTAATCTCGAGGTATAATATAGCTACGCCTTTCGCTATAGCTTGAGCTAGGTTATTAGCAAAGCCTTATAATTACTACGCTTAGTAGTTAATATATAGTAAACGGAAGCAGCAGGTATACTAGTAGTCTACTATCGCGTAGATATTATATCCGCAGTCTATTAAAGCGTTAGTAGGAGTACTTTTATTAACTCTAACTACTAATATCGCAGAAGGCTTGCTAATACTACGTTCTAACTAGAACTATTCCTAACTAGCCCGCTCTTCCTCTATTATCCCTAATACCTAATTTCGCACTAGGGTTATTTATTTCCTAAGTTAGAAGGGTCCTCTTTACCTTTAACCTCTCCTAAGTCTAAATATATTATTTCCTTAATAGCTTTTATTACTCTAGGACTATCCTTCGACTTCTTAGCCTTCTAGTAGTCCCTTTATAAGTAACTAATCTAGTTATACTTAAAATAGCAGCGCGTTTCTTTATTAGGACCTTTACTTATGCCCTTGTGCAAGGCGTATACCAACCCCGTTATCCTAGTATCCCTATCTATATCTACTCTAGTAGGTAATGCTCTCGATCTGAAAGTTATAGGCTAGCGCGAAGCGTTAGGAATGCGATGCAATCCCTCTAGCTTCTATATAATATCTTATATAAGGCTAATATATTTAGTATACTTATAGGGGGTCGGGTAGTTAATTAGACGGTTAAGGAGCTTATATAATAATACCCTGCGCAGGTAGTCGATCTAGATACTATCTAGCTATACTATGCTACCTGCTTCTATAATAGCATATTTAAAGCGGGGTAGGAACGAGGCGAAAGCTTTATTATACTTTATTTAAAGCTCTGAGAGTCTTCCGAGAGCCTTGCTTATAATATTAGGGTTGCTATAAGTATAGTCTAGGTATACTAAGAAGGCGTCTAGCTTAAATAAGCCGTTACTACCCCCTGAGCTATAGAAGACTATAACTACTAGCTATACTTTAGGTTCTAGGTAGGAGTTAATAAGATACTAGGCCTCCTAATTACTTAGGTAGAAGTCCTAGTCTATCCTAACTTTATTATATATCTATTATACCTACGTAGCATACTTATTGCAGTTTCCTCCGAACTTAGGGGGGTTAGAAAGGGGTTTTAATCGCTAAGCGCCCCCTACTTCCTAGGTAGTCTCTAGCTATAGGGATAGTATTAGTAACGCCAGGGCGTAGCCGCCTGCTGCATCTCGCTAGAGCTCTGCAGTTAGTTTGTTATTAGGCTACTGCATAGTTATTAAGCTATTAAGCTAGTTACTAAGCTTATCAATCGCTATATAAATTGCTTTTAACGCTTCCTTGCCTATTAGTAGCACTTCTAAACTAGCTACTATAAGCATAGTAGGTTCTATTTCCTACCTGCTATCTATTATGCTATATAACTAGCGAGGCGGGCGTAGAGAGAGAGAGAGCTTAGATATATAAGGGGCTAGCCCGGGTTTATTTAACTTAGAGGTGCCTTAATTATAGTAATCTAAGCTAAGGAAGGGAAGTTTTCTAGGAAGTTCCTTATGCAATAGAAAAGCAGATATAGGGCGAATATTAAGCGAGAGCGGTTATTAAGGGTAGAATTCTTAGGGTCTGTAGCACCGCCTAGACGCCAGCAGTGGCGTAGCCCGTAACACTAGCCTTAGGGACGACTGTGGAGAGCACAAGGGTATAGGCACCCGCGCGCTGCTAGGAAAGGTATAATTATATAAGCCTATATTTATCCTATATACATATACGCGCGCGCGCCCTCGCGCACCTTAAAGTAGTTCTTTTCTAATATAATATATATAATACTATCCTTCTACTATATCCTTTAGGTCGCTATAGTTACCTACCCTATTATAATACTCACTATAAATAAGCTTTAACTAACGCTAATATATATAAAGATTCTTAAATATAAAGGAGAAGATTAACTAAGGTAATACTTAGTAGCTTATATAAAACCTCTATAATACTTAGGATATTACTAAAGGAAATATAGCTATAGCCTAGAAATACTATACCCGAGCTACTAACTACTACTACTAGCCTAATAACTTAGCTATAAGAGACTCTATTTATATATTAATAAAAGGATAGCGCTAGGAAAACTCCTTAAGGCTATTAATACTATAGGATAACTTATAGCTAATTAAGGCTACTAGCCCTAAGGTAATATAGGTACTAGATCTACTAAAGGATTATGACTATTACCTAGTATTCTACCATAGTAAGCTCTAAAAAGCTACTAGGGACCCTCTACAAGGTTAATTTAAGGCCCTACTACCTATTATTAAGTTTAATAATAAGCTAAACTATAAGGTGATATAGGTAATTACTAGCTAATTATACTAAGGATATTTTTAGTATTATACTAACTAGAGGGGCTATAACTATAACCCTCCTTAGTATAACGCTAAGAGTTTTAAGCATACCCTACTAGCGCTATACGACTTTTATATTACTAACCTAGCTACTATAGGGCTATTAAAATACCTTTTAGCCCAGCTTCTAGCTACTACCTAAGATAAAGACCCTATTACTATAGATAATAATAACGCCCTATTATAAATACTAGAAAAAGGGACACTATATAAGAGAATACTTTATATATATAGTAATTAATTACTTTAAATAGTAATACTAGTAAAAGACGGGGTGATATTATAGGGCCAGGCCAGTCTATAGCTATACGTTCCCTTCTTTAATATAGAATCCACTTAATGTAGCGCAATTGAAGTACATTAACCTTCGCCTATTCGCTATTTAGAACATAGTTATTAATATAATTATTCTACCTAAGTTTAAGTGCTTAATATCCTTAATTCTATATTTATAATATTACTAACTAATAATCTTTAAAGGTATTGAAGGGGCTACGAGCCACGGTCAGGTCAAACTAATAGCAGAAGCACCCAAAAGGTAGGATTAGTATTATTATACTACTTTTGCTTGCTTCTTCTAAGATCTTTTATTTCTAGCCTTTAGTAAGTATCTACTAAGTCTTTATTATAAGGGTTCTATACCCTAGACCTATAGGCCTCTCTATTCTTTTAGCCTATGCTAGCTAAGGCGTCTCTAGCTTCTCTAGTCAAGGTATCTAGTCCCTTATAATTATCCCCCTTCTAATTATAGTAGTTCCTATTATAAGATTAGGTATTATAGGTTAGCCCTCTGTTATTATCCTTCTTAGCTATTCGGGGTAGGTCCTAGCCCTTTACTTATTGCTACTATTATCTAGTATAATAACTATCTGCTATATATTTGCTAAAAGATAGTAGAGCCCTTGGAGTTATAGATATAGTAGCTATGCTTATAGTCCTATTCCTTATAGTTCCTCTCCTTTTAAGCCCTTTATACTCTCTCTAGGCTATTCTAAAGGGATTCTATTATTTCCTTTTAAAAGAGAATAGTTATCATTATAATAACTTCTTTTTTATTCTCCTGCTATTCGTCCTTTATCTAGTAAGTATCTTCTTATACTATACCCTTATAATAGGTTCGTTTTTCATCCTATTATCCCCCTCCTAAGCAGGCGTATTATAAGGCTATTAAATAGGTTAAATAGCAACTACTATTACTAATTTACTATATCTACCTCCTAGTAGGTAGCACCTGCTATAGTGAATAATAACTATCCTTTGCTATCTAAAGTCGCATCTACCTTTGCAATAGTTTAGCAAGGCCTCCTCAGCTATTTATAAAATAATAGCTTTTTCCCGCCCTAGGGTTAGTTCTTTTCCCTCCTTATTATGCTATATTATTTAATAACTACTTTTATATTATCTAAGCCCTTTATCAAGCCTTCGTAGACGCTTTCGATCTTTAAATACTTTTTTAAATATTATAAGTGCTAAGAGCCTTATTAGCTAGCTCCTTGCTAAATATAGCCCTACTAAGGCTAAGCTTAGTAGTAGTAACTATTAGTATAACTAGGCAGGTAGTAGCAAGCCTTATATTAGCTATAAACTATAGCTCCCTAAGAATAACCAAGTTATCTATACCTACTAATGCAATAGTAATTATATATATGAGTTATACTGAGTTCGTAGTATTAAGTGCTATAGGGTGAGTTTAGTAATTATTTAGGGAAGGTATAGGCTAACCTTTCCTATCTCTAGATTCCTACTTATCTTATTAGTACTACTTATTTCTATTAGAACGAGGTTAAGTATTATATCTATATAATTACTACTAGCTAATATTAGTAGTATAAGATCTTCTATATCTTTATAGCTATAGAGCAGGGGCAGGAGCTCCTCTAATACCTTTATAACTAGTTAGTAAACCCTGCTAGTCTTAAACCTAGTTCTAAGAACTATAAGAACTAACTCCTCGCTATAAGTATTAAGGAGAGTATAGCTTTATATACCTAGGCATATCTATAGGTTTCGCTTAAGGTAGGTTTTACCTTATAGTTTATCTTACCCTTTTATTAATCTAACGTAAGTTTATAGGTAGCTTGCTAAGCCAAGGATAAGGTTTTAGTTAAAGAAATTATAGCATAGCTTAATAATACTCTCCCTACTTACTTATATAATAAGACTTATATCTTTAAGTAGGCTACCTTTCTTAATAAGCTTACTAATATCCTAATAATATAGCTTTTAAATAGTAATACCTAAATATCTACGCTTTCTTTATAAGAGCCTTTAAAGGCTCAAGGTTCCTATATGCTTTGCAATACTTATTACTAAGTTCCTATTGCTATCTTTAAGGTTATTAGTAATAGCCCCGCGCCTTAACCTAATTCTTATAAAAAGGTTAGCAACGCCTTAGCAACGGCTTAGCAATACTAGGTTCATAATAGCGAGGAGGATAAGTCCTTAGCTGCAGAGGATAGCAACTCTAATAATACTATAGAGAGCAATAGTTAGGGTAGTAATAGTAGTACTACTAGCAATAGCTCTAAGGAGGAGAGCGAGGATAATAATAATAATAACGAGGGTGATAATAACGACGATAAGTAGTAGTGCTAGCGGAACTTCGGCGAAGGTATAGTAGACTTCTATAGTAATATAAGGTTAGATACCCACAGGGTTTGCGTTGCTTTTATAGGGGGGGGGGTCTTCTCTTAGCGTTTCAGCTATCTTATAGTTAATTAACTTTTCTTATTAATCTATACTACTCGTTATCCTATTTATAATACGACTTACGCTACTATTTCTTAAATCTAGCGAGGATTTGCAAAGCGTTTGCTAAGTATTCTTCAGACCTCTAGGTATTATACTCTACTAGCTAGCCTTTCTATTAAACTAAATATAGGGGGCCTGTTAGCGCTTCCCTCTATAATATAATATCCTTAACTTCCTATTCCTCAGGGTCTTCTTTAAGGTCTAGGAGCTGCCCCTTAGCAAGCTTTTAGCCGTACTATGATTTAAATAGAGTAATAGAGAAGATATTATACGCTCTGCTATAGCGTCTCCGCAAGTGCAATTAAGTCAATTTTGACCCCCTAACTTGTTGAATTAGCTATTTCTTTTGGTGTTTTTGATTACTTGGACTACTTGCAATTAAAATAAATCAATCGCTATATAAAAATACGTTATAGCTATATATAAAAATTCATAATGATCCTATTAACCCGAAATTATTGCTAGGCAGTATAATCCCCCTCTTCAGCCAGTTCTTCGCTAGTTAGAGTCTCTCTATAGTACTAGGGCTCATCGCGAGCCTCTGCGAAGTAAGGGTTAACTTAGCCCAGCTAAAAGCCCTCTCATAGTTAGTAGATATCGCTAGCATAGCGAAGATATTAATAGCAAGCTAATAGAGCGCTAGGAATATCTCCAACTGCTATAGCTACTATATAACGGGGTCTTTAATAGCCTCTAGGGGCCTCTAGAGGAAGATATCTAGCTTATTAAGCTAGGGTAGCGTTTAGTAGCGCTAGCTATTAACCTATTACTAGAAGTAAACGTTATTATTACTCCGAGCCCTGGGATTAATAGGATAGCACGCTAGTATTACTTCTAGCCCGGCTGGTATATCCTCTAGCTATTCTTTGTGATACTACTTATTAAAGTAGTCTATAAGGCTACTTAGAGTATTATTAACCTACTCTTTCTAGTAATCTTCTTACTAGGTATTATATAAGTATAATATACTAAATAATAGATATAGAATAATCGCTATCGAAAAGAGTAGTAAGTCTCTTATTAACTCATAGTACTCCTATAACTTCTGCTAAGCTTGTTTAACGCTGCTGCGGAGGAAAACCTATTATCTCTTATCGAGCGAATCGAATTACAAGGCTAATTACGAGGCTAGCAATACCTAGTCTTCACGAACGTAGGTAGGGAGGGCTTATATGCGAAATTAGTAGCGATAACCCCGGCCTAAACGTAACTATAACTGCTACGAGTAATCCTCGAGATTATTATTAGCGAATAGAGAGATTATAGCTTTATAATACGTCTTCTAGTTTAGTAAATAAGAAAGAAGATATTCTATACCTATCGTGACCTCCTAAAGTCGACTATAACCGTTGCTAATACCCTATCCCTTATATCTCTTCGTCTAATAGTAGAAGGGCTCCAAAATCATACCTATCTTAGCTAGTACCTTCTAGTTATCTAGGGAGAGAAGGTCTACTTCTAGGATATATTATTTAATATCTATATCGTTACTACTCGAAAGTATAAAGCTCTGGATCTCCGTCTTCTTCTCTATAGCTCTCTAGATCATGAGATATATATTATTCTATCGAGTATCGTTATTTAGGATAGGAAGGGCCTCCCGGTGTAACTCCGAGAAGATCCGGAAGTCCTCGGAGTCTCTATCGATCTCTACTAAAGCCTTCTAGTACTATTCATAGCGTTATAATAATAACTAGATAAACTTAATAATATTACGGAGCTAGCTAATAGGGCTAATCTTCTGCTAAAGCTTGAGATCCTCCTTATGCTAGTCTATTAACTAGTAGTAATCCGACTTAGCCTCAAGAGTCCCCTTATTAGCGCTAAAGAGGAATACCCGGGCCGCAAGATTGAGGATATAGCTATAGCACTATATATGCCGGGCCTTCATATCCATCTCCATTATCTCCGGGTCAAGGTTCTAGTAGAAGGCCTAGAGATAGCTATTATTAGTAATAGCGTTATTAGAGATCGCCGCCCCGATCTGATCCCGAATCCGGTACTAGTTAACAGCATTAATAAGGGTCTCCGAGAGGGCAATGCTGCTATAATTACTATAATATTAACGGAAGGCTAGAAGGCAGGATTATAGGGCTCCTTAATTATTAATAAAATAATAAGTAATAGCTATAAACGTGTAAATATTTGGAGATAACTATAGATCGAATAATAGATGGATTTTCGAGGCTGCTAAGTAAAGTTCTGCTATTAATAGCCCCTCTCCGCGCTAGCAGATATTATCCAGACGATCACGAATAGATATATAACCCTATAGCACCTCGTTAGCGATCTCTATACTATAGTACTATAATATTTACTAGCGGTAAGCATTCTCGAAGTAAGAGAAAGGGAGATTAGCAGAGACGATAGCGGCTATATAGAGATCGCATAGAGTTATTACTTTAGCCTTCGGGATATTCGAATTACTAAGCTGGAGCCTCTTTAGCAATAGAGGGGTCGATATATATACTAATGATAGAGGAGTAGTACTATTAGACTCCTTATCTAAGTAAGGGGAGATCCTGCAGATATTATAGGCGCTTTAGCGTCGTTAGAGTGTGATTAGTATAGAGAGAAAGCTAGGGTAACTATACTGAAGTAAGTGCTCTGCAGGGGCAGATATAGTAATAGCGCTAAAGACTCTCGGGGTGCCCTTCGAGTTATATCGATCATAACTCTAGAAAGACCCCCTAGCGTAGCCCTGAATAACCTCGACGAGGAAGGCGCTATAATCTCGAATCTAGCTAGATCAACCCTGCCCTCGCTTTTGCAATAGCTGCGTTTTAAGTATATACCTCTTATTACCTATGATAATCTATATGAGGTTATTAATTATAGGATTCGGAGGGATAGTAGTAGCGAGAGCGTTTATAACCTATAAAGAGATTCGGAGGCGTGGGGCGCCTAAGATAGCATAAGCATTAGTAGTTAACGGCGAGGCAATAGCAGCAGCAGATATCTTTAGTTTAAGGATAATAAAAGTAATAATATATATAAATAAAAAGTATGAGATGAGATGCTGAATATCTTTTATAAACAGCGTCTAATCTTAATAATACTTATACTATTTAATTTATTGCAATTACTTCTATACCTCTAGAGATTTTGAGAGAGATTAGCTACTAACTAGTATTATAAGGGCGTTCTGAAAAGCCTTATTAGAATATGTAGTGATCGAGGGGTTAGCAATAGTAGCATGTTTTAGTAGCTAGGTATATCTATATAAATAGGGCCCCGACCGATCTATAGCCTCCTAGTAGCTAGATTATAAGATATTAAGTTAGGCAAGTTAATCGGAGGGGGTCGAATTAACTACTTGAGGGATGGAGATGGCCTCACTTTGACTTATTGGGTTGAATAGTTTGTCAATCCGATTGCACTTGCGGAGACGCTGACATAGTCAGGGCGTTGCAATAGTCCATCTGCTGGATTAGTAACCCCCGACTTATGCTAGATTTCAAAGTTAAATGCTAATAGGCGGTAAACCTATTGCGCGAGTCTTCTGCAAATATCTAGCGTAAGTATAGCAAGCACTCCTTTTAGCGCTATATAGTCTATAAGTACTACGAATTTCTCAGGGAGTCCTTATAGGTATTACACCTAGTAATCTAAACTTTCTATAATAGCAAGGAGTTCCTATTGCCCTATAGCCTAGCACCTCTCTATATCTAAGAGCTTCCTTAACTAGAAGGCTACTAGGTGCTAAACTATGCTATGCTTCTATAAGAGTATACTAGATGCTGCTTAAGTAGATATATTAGTCTTAACCCTGGTTTCTAATACTAGGTTATAATACCTTAGTATTAGGGCTTTAATAAATGCTCTCTAAAGTATCTCAAATATAGTTTATATCTCCCCTATCTAGGCGAAGGCTCCCGACTTCGTGCTATTCTAGCTTCCCTTAAGCATGCTATTTATAGGGGCTATAATATAAGAATATCTTATAATAAACTTATAGTAGAAGTTATAGAAGCTAAGGAATAAAAGACTTTAGTCCTAGCTATTTACTAACTACTTAGACTCTATCTAGGTTTATCCTAATACTATCTTAGGTAATATAGAACCCTAGAAAATCCACTTCTATCTAGTAGAAGTCGCACTTCTTTAGTTTTATAAATAGCTTAGTAGCCCTTAGGCGGCGTAGGATAGCATAGAGGTCCTTAGTATACTATTCCCTTATATCTAAGTAAATTAGAATATTATCTAGGAATATAATATAGCAGGTATCTAAAAGGTTAGCAAGTATTTAGTAAATATACGCCTAAAAAGTTACTAGGGTATTTATAAGCTTAAATAGTATTATAATATACTTAAAGTACCTATATTGCATTCTAAACGCTATTTTCTACCTATCTGCTTTATTAATTGCAATTTAGTAGTATATCTCGCTCAAGTTGATCTTAGAGATAAACTTTGCTCTAGCGAGTCTATCTAGAAGCTTGCTAATTAGTAGCAGAGGATAATAGTTCTTTACTATGATTTTATTAAATCCCTTATAATCTATATATAGTTATAGGCTTCTATCCTTCTTAAGTATGAATAGCACTAGTGCTCCTATAGAGCTAGTTAAGCGGTATATATAGCCTGCTACCTCTATATCCTGGATATACTTAGCGAGCGTTTATAACTACTCTACTAATATAGGATATATAGGTCTATACGGGGGTTCCTTACTAGGTTTTAGTTTAATATAGTATACTACTCCCTTTAGCCTCGGAACTTTCTTTGTATTCTCCTTATTAAAAATATTAATAAAGTCTTAAAGTTTCCTAGGAATCTTCTTCTCCTGCTTATTATCTAGCGAATCTTTGCCTAAGGACTTTATATCCTTCTTATTAAAGCTTAAAATACTTATTAGATATATAATATAAGCCTATTAGCTATTCTCTATAATCTCTTAGATAATTACCTCTAGCTTAGCAAGCAAGAGGGGTTTATATAACTAGGTATATATATAGGTATCTATATAGATACCTTCTTATCCTATTAAGTCGTTAGATAGAAGGATATCTCCTGCTCCTTTAGGGCGAGGGCTTATAATAAAAGCCTAGCAAATCTTCTATAAGTAATACTAACTATCTATAAGGAAGAATATAAGCTAGTAGACCTTACCTATAGGCATAAGCCTTCCCTAGAAATCTACTAATTCAGAGGCTATAATACTAGTAGCCTCCTTTAGTTAGAGCCTCTCGACGAGATCTTCTTATATAATATCTATTGCTATATAGATATCTATATTAACCTCTAGTTTAACTTCGCTAGACGCTTGGAGCGCTAATACCTATCCCTTAATAGTCTATCCTACTAGAACCGAGGTGATTTCTAGCGTAGTACTCCTCGGGGTTATATCTACGCCTACTCGTTTCCTAAGTCTTTAGTTTTAATTACGCTAGGTATTGCGATCGCGCTTATCCCGCCCCGTCTTAGGTTTAGGTTCTAATTACTACCCGTTAGCTGCGCATAGGTTTTAGTATAGTTAGGGGAGATATAGCTATACTTCTTATAATTATAGTATTAGGGTCCCAGGGAGTTAGTAGATATACTACTAGCGCTAGGGTTTATGCGAGCATCTGCTAAGCGGTTGTTCCGGGATGGGGTCTCTAGGTAGTAATCCCTTAAGTCTATTAACCTAGGGGGTTATGAGCTATTCTTATAAGGGTAGTCTAGGGAGCCTAAGTGCAGTTACTTATATAACTCGGAATAGCTAGTAGACGTTCCCCTGCATCTCCCTTCCGTGATCTCCTATAATCTCTATATATATAGGGCGATAGTATATATATTAGTATAGTTAATATCCTGCTTAAAGAGTTCGTCCTTCAGGGTTCTAATAAGGCCCTAAAAGAAGGCATATACCTTTGTATTGCCTATACTCAGCTCGCTAAGTGCTTAGTTAATAGACTTCTATCGAGCTTAATATATAATTAGTTTCTTATTATCCTTCTAATAGCACTATCTTAAAGTATTATAATAGTTCTACTCTTAGAGCTTAGGTATAATATACTACCCTCTTATGAAAATTCTAAAGTCTTTCTATTTAGGGTCTATCTAGTTCCCTAACTCGTCTATAAGCGTTCGCTAATAATTCTGCTATTCTATTTATAGGGTATGCTCTATTATACTTAAAGCCTACTAGATATACTAGCTATTAGAGCAGCTAGGGCGGTGCTTATAAGCCTCTTTAACTATAACGAGCTTATCTTCCCTTATCACGCTAGTAGATTCGCTAGTAAGGCGCGCTATATTATAATTTAGGGGTTCTTTATAAACCTTAGGCGATTACTTAGCAGGAGCTTAGTTGCTTAATATAGCAGCAATTAGCTCCTATTAGTTAGCTATTATAGTTATAATCTATCGTATTAGCACTTAGCTAGTTGCTTTATCTAGCCCTCTAGCTTAGGCTAGCCTATTAGCTATAGCTATAGATATCTAGCCCGTTAGCCCATCCGGTTTATAAGAAGGGGTCTCATATTCCCTATTCTCCTGCACACGCTTATTATCTATATAGCAAGTATTTAGCATAAGTAGCCCGTTCTCCTCGGGGCCCCTAGTGTTACGACCCGGAAACAAGGATAATAGTTAGACGACCCACTCGGGCGTCAGAGCAGGATATTTGCACTGCAAGATCACGGGAACAATAGGGACTTACTTAGGAATAGAAGAAATATAGTATAGGTCACGTGATGATAAGATAATGATTTTAGATCAAAATAATTAAGTATAACTTAGGGCTAAACGATTATTCTAGATCAAAATGATCTAGATCGACCTAAGGTATAAAGGGATATATTTAGAACTTGGCTTATATATAGTATAACCCCGAGCCCGGCTTATAGTTAGACTTCTATAGCTCTTTAGCAATTAACCTTATAAATATCTTTAGATACTCTTAGCTTACCTTTACTACGAATCACTTATTAAGTCTAAGACTAGTTACCTTAGCCTCTGAAAGCCCGATCTACTATAGCCTACGACCTAGACCACGACCCTAGTATACTATTACTACGTTTCAACCCCTAACTTCTATTAGCAGACCCTACTATCGGATAGCTAACTATAACACTTTAATTACTCCTATTTAGTAAGTTAACCGTTAAAAACTACTAATAGTATAGATAAGAATATCTTCTCGCGCCTCTGCTAAATCACCTACCCCGGGAACCTCCTCTTCTTTATAATAACTAGTCTAAAACCTAGCTAAAGAACTTAAAGGAGGACCTATAGCTATAGAGTCTAACGACGAGGTAACCCTGAAGAAAGATACCTATAACCGCCTCCGAGCTAGAGTTAAGAAAAGAGATAATAATACTGCTAAAATCTAGACTATATATAATAAAACCGCTATAGAACTCCAGAGCCTTAAGAAAATAATATAATAACTAGGAAATAGCTCTTAATATATCGCAGACCTAGAAAACGAAGTTATCTATCTTAGAGGATAAAATAGCAATACTAATATCGAGGAACTCCAGGAAGAAGTTAGAACTCTACGCACTACTGCTAATATTATTATAACCCCTACTGGAGGATAATAGAAGCTTAAGCCTAGCCCTCTAATAACTTATAATAGTATACCTAGATATCTCAAAGGATTTCTAATTTAAGTTAAGAACTACTAGAACTTCTACTATAGCGATAACCCTAATTAAACTGAGAAGGTAGTCTATATAGCTACTTACTTTAGAGGACAAGCCCTTAAGTAGTTTAAGCCAATCTAAGAAGAATTCCTTAAGTATAAAACCCTGGATAAATATTCTATAGAAACTCGCGATATCTATAGTAGTTTCTAAGGATTCGAAGATACTCTTCGCTCGCTCTTCTAAGACCCTAATAAAAAGCGATAAGCCGAATAAGAATTATTATAACTTAGATAAACTAAGTCTGCTAAAGATTTTGCTATAACTTTCTAATAACTTAGTATCTAACTTAACCTTACTAAAGAAACTAAGATCTTTATGTTCTACTAAGGTCTTAAAGACGAAGTTAAGGATGAGATTATTAAGGTTAACCGCCCCGACGACTTCCTCTAGTATGCCGATCTTATAATTAAGATTAATAATTAGTTATTCGAATGCTATAAGGAAAAAGGCGAGAAACGACAAGGACCTAATTCAGGACGCAAGTATTAATAGTAGCCTCAACATAAGTTCAATAGTTAACGAAACAATAATAGACCCCGTAATAACTAGAATAATATTCGGCAGAGTACCGCCTATGGATAATATAGTAGACCTATGGATCTCAGTATAATAACCAAGCCTAATAATAAAAAACCCTGGAACCCCAAGTGCTATAACTATAATAAGCAAGGTTATATCGCTAAGGACTGCAAATAACCCTAGAAGCTTCCTTAGAAACCTATAGCAGAGCGACTACGATAAGTCAATATAATCTCGAAAGTTCCCTATATATCGCTATCCTAGACCGGATGCTATAATAATAACTACTGAATTTATCTTAAAGATAAAGAGATATCAGGATACTACCCAAGGGATAGCAACCTCGGACGATCCGGATATAATATAACTACCCTAGATACTCGCCCTAGAACCCTAGCAATAATACACGCTAGTAATAGCAAGCTCGCAAGAAAACCTAGAGAATAGCTTAATAAGATACTATAGATCTAATAACTCGAACCCGTTAGTATACCCCCTACTATATATAACTAGGAACTAGAAGATAATAATAACTAAAAACTCGCACGCCTCTAATTAGCTGAACTCGCATACCTAGAACGAATCTAAGACGAACTACATAACCCTATATAGGAAAGGCAACTCGAAGCTATGCATATATATATAGAATAATAAAGATATATATATAGAAACCCTGCTAAGATCGAATAAATTAACTAAGAACTTAGAGAATAAGTCGAAGAAGAATCCGATAAAGGACTAGAATATTAGCACGATCTACTAATAGAAGCACTACTTTTTAGTATAACTAGCGACTAGACTTTCGGAGAAGGCGAAAGTTCACCCTATAACTCGGATAAACCTCGTAACGTTACCTAATAATATGCTCAGGTAGAGATCGCTTATAGGTTTACCCCTAGTATAGATAACTTTAGTTCTAAAGAGGAACCTAATAACTAAGGAAATAAGATTAAGTAACTTCTAAAATACTAGGAAATAAATATATTTTAAGATCAGTAATAACGGTACTTCTATAGCACCTCAGCAACCTAACGAGAATAGGACTACGTTCCCTAACTATATATAAAAGACTACGTCGCATTAAGAAGTAACTACTAACTCTACTAAACCCTCTTCTAGCCTCAATGCTTTCATAATAAATACAAAGAATACATAGGAGAAAAGCATAATTACTAATTCTACTTTAGAAGATATAAAAACGAACCTATCTACGAAGTCTACTTAATATCTATTATAGTTAGATAGACTATAGTATTATTCGAAGATAACTTTATAATCTTCCGACCTAGCCTATAGTTTCCTATAAGATATTAGTATAATAATATAATAAAGTAGGATAAATACTAATACAATAAGTACTAAGTATACTATTAAGAAAAAGCACGCGCCTAGAGAATTGCAAAGAACAGACCTAGGCCCTTACAGATCAGGATCTATAAAAATAGCCTTGCAAAGGCATAATAAGAAGGAAAACAGATTATCTACCCCGGATAATCCAAGTAGTTAAAAAACTAGATTTACTTACTAAAGAAGGATTATAATAGGTAATAAGCAAAAGATCTATCTACTAAATATTATAAGGATATCAGGGTGATATCGAGCTTAAAATTACTATTAATTAGCAAATAACGCTCGCGCTAATTAATAGCGGAGCTGAAGCTTATTATATCGCCCCCTAAGTTATTAATAAGCTAGAAGTATAATAGGGAGGAAAAGAACGACCATACTACTTATATATAGCAGAAGGAGAAGAATTCAAGTATAAAGGAGGTACTATTTATAACAAGACTACGCCTCTCGAGATAAGCTACCTGGATTAAAAAGAAAGAATCTAATTCGATATTACTAATATAGGAATATATAATATAGTGCTAGGACTACCCTAGCTACGAACGAATAACCTACGCATAGATTAGAGCAAAGGCTAACTCTATTAGGATTATAACGATTTAGTCCCTGAGTAGCCTTATCGAAATCAAGCCTTAAACGAATCGATATAATAAGGAGTAGCAAAACGATATATCTACTGCCTTAAGGCGAAAGAAGCTATATTATAACTACTAATAATAATAGATCTCGAATAAAAGGATAATCTACTTCTATCTATCCTAGAAGAATATAGAGTTTATAAGAAACTCTTTATAGCCGAGCTAGAGACTAGACTACCTAAATATACTAGTTTTAATCACGAAATCCCCCTTAAGGAAGGGAAAGAACTATAATTTAATAAGATCTACGGACTTAATCTAATAGAAATAGAAGCCCTAGATAAATACCTTGAAGAAAACCTGAAGAAAGCTTATATTAGACCCTCGATATTACTAGCAGGAAGCTTAATCCTATTTATACTAAAGAAGAATAGAAAATTATAACTATGCGTTAACTATTATATACTTAATAACATAACGATTAAGAACCGTTATCTACTACTACTTATCGACGAAATAAGACGACTCCTCCACGGAGCTAACTAGTTTATAGCTCTTAACCTCAAAGGAGCTTATAACTTAATTAGAATAAAATAAGGAGAAGAATAGAAAACTGCCTTTAGAACGTAGAAAGGATATTTCAAATACCTCGTTATGCCCTTCGGTCTTACTAACGCCCCTATAACTTTCTAAAATATAATTAACTATATCTTATGCAAGTATGTCGATATTTGCGTAGTAATTTATCTTAATAATATTCTTATCTTCTCACTAATACTTAAGAAATATAAGGAGGATATATATCACGTCTTATAAGCTCTTTAGGAAGCTAAGCTCCTATTTAAACTAGAAAAGAGCGAATTCTATACCTAGAAGGTAGAATACCTCGGATTTACTATTACCCCTAGAAAAGTCTATATATTAGAAAATAAAGTTAAAGCTATTAAGGAATAGCTAGTATCTAATAACCTTAAGGAAGTCTAAGGATTCCTAGGATTTATTAACTTCTACTAGAAATTTATTAAAGACTATAGCAAGATCAACATAGCTCTCACTAGCCTTAGCTGCAAAGATACCCCTTTTATATAGAAAGAACCCTAATAAGCAGCATTCCAAAAGATTAAGGATCTTATTGCTAGCAAACCTATCTTAACTATCCTAGATCTAGCAAAATAGTTCAAAATAGAACTAGATATATCTAATTATGCAATCGGAGTATAACTATCTTTATGAGACTTAGAAGGATAACTATATCTATACGCCTTCTTCTTATGCAAAGTCCATAGACCTGAACTCAATTACTAGATCTATAATAAGGAACTTATAGTAATTATTAAAGCCTTTAAGGAATAGAGACCCGAACTCTTAGGAACTATTTATAAAGTACTTATATACTCAGACTATAAGAACCTTTTATACTTCACTACTTCGAAAGTATTGAATAAATAATAAATTAGGTAGTTAGAATATCTATTAGAATTCAACTTTCGGATTATCTACTATAAAGGATTAGATAATAGCAGAGCTAACGCTCTTAGCTAATAACTAGACTATAATATCCTAGTACTAGAAGAAACCTTGGTAATCCTTAAAGGAAATAATAACAGAGACCTAATACTAGCAACTAAACTCTTAATAATAGCTAGACGATCTAGTACTAGCCCGCCTAGTAAACTAGATAACGAAGCAATTATAGAGTTTTATACCTATCCTATATATAGTTACTAAGGAGTTATAAAAACCTAGGAATAACTACGATAATAATATAGAGAAAAGGTTAGTAGAGAACGTATAGCAAAGGTAATAAAAGACTATGAAGTCTGCCTCAAAAGCAAACCCGCTCGATATTAACTATATAGCATGCTATAACCTTTACCTATGCTATAAACCGCCTAGCAATCCATATCCCTCGACTTCATTATTAAACTACTAAAGTCTCGAGAGCCCCTTATAGGAGTATACTTTAATAGCATCCTCGTTATTGCAGACTGACTCACGAAGTATGCCTACTTTATCCCGTATAAAGAAGCAAGCAACGCCGAAGAATATACCTATACTTTCCTTAAGTATATTATCGCTAATCACGGTATACCTAAGGAAATCATATTAGATAGAGATAAGATTTTCATATCTAAGTTTTGGAACTTAATTATATCATAACTTAGCATTAAGTAAGTAATATCTACTACGTTTCACCCGCAGACTAACGGATAAATAGAACGAATTAACTAAATCCTCGAAATATACCTCCGCGCCTATGTTAACTACAGCTAAGATAACTAGGTAATGCTACTACCTATAGCCTAATTTATATATAATAGCGCAATTAGAGAAAGTACTAAGGAATCCCCCTTCTACCTAAATTACAGATTTAAACTAACCGCCTATAAAGAACCACGAGCAGGTCTAGCTATAGTAAAAGCTATCACCTTAGTATAATAAATCAAGGTTATCTAGGTAAATATATGCAAAGAACTTAAATTCGTATAATAACAAATAATAAAATTTAGTAATAAATAAAGGATTAAGGGACTAACCTTAAAAGAGGGAGATAGCGCCTATCTTATATAGTGAAATATCAAAACGAAACGACTAAGTAATAAACTTAACTATAAAAAACTCGGACCTTTTAAAATTTCACGAGTAATTTCACTAGTTAACTACGAACTCGAACTTCTAGAAACCATAAAGTATTACCTAATATTTCATATTTTACTACTCGAACTAGCCCTACGAGGATCCTAGACAAATAATATTATTATCATGGAAGATAATAAACTAGAGTACGAAGTCGAACGAATTATTAACTACCTAGAAGAACTAGACGGATACTAATACCTTATTAAATAGAAAGGATATAGTTATAAAGACGATATATAGGAACTAGCTAAGAACCTCACTAATGCAAAGGACGAACTTGCGACTTACTAGTAATAACACTAAGAACGGGAAGAAATGCTAGTAGTAGCAACGACACCGCTTCTAATGAAAACTAATAGCTACCTACGAATAAGACACCTATATCGCTTTATAAAACTATCTACTGAAGTAGATCGACTGAGATAAGGAAAACTATTTATCCGCTTAGGAATACCTGAAGCTAGTTAAGAAACCTCAGAAGAACCCACGTTTAGAGGAATCCCTAGGTCTATAATACTAATACCTAAAGAAGACTAAACCGACTTATTAGGAGCACCTTATAGCAATAGATCCTCTACTACCCGAGACTCCTACGCTTTAAGAGCACGCTCCTCCGCCTCCTACTCTTTAATAGATTATATTCCATAACGGATTAAATCCGAACTACGCTACTTTAAGAACCTTTTCTATTTACGAATATAAGATAGATAACTTAAAACTATAGCTAGTTAAGTCTATAAAATTTCTAATACCTCTTTAGCTACCTCCTCTTCTCGCTCTACTTTCTTCTGCTCTCTAAAGCAACGATTTACTACGACGAGTTAGCCGCTGCTAAGAATAAAAACAATATATATTAACTACTTATAGGCGTTCGCTACGTTACTACTATCATAGTTCGAAAACCTATGCTTAAGATACTTACTACAACGCTTCGAGTTAGTAAGATCTATCTTATATACTCAGTTATGCTAGAAACAGGGAGAACACGGCATAGCGTCGTAACTACGATATCTAATAAGATTACTAAGAGCCTGACGATTATAACGAATTTAGGCGCAACGAACTTCATGCGAATCGGACTTTTGAATGCGATCTGATATAGTGTTAGCATTATGGATAAATCAGAAAGCACGATTGATGGATCCCTAACCTAGGACTAATAACCTACTTATATCAGGTCTTGAGGATAAGACCTTTAGAGAGGGGACCTGATATTACGACCTGGAAACAAGGATAATAGTTAGACGACCTACTCGGGCGTCAGAGCAGGATATTTGCACTATAAGATCACGGGAATAATAGGGACTTACTTAGGAACGGAAGAACTATAGTATAGGTCATATAATAATAAGATAATAATTATTTTAGATTAGAATAATTAAGTATAACTTAGGGCTAAATAATTATTTTAGATCAAAATGATCTAGATCGACCTAAGGTATAAAGGGATATATTTAGAACTTGCCTTATATATAGTATAACCCCGAGCCCGGCTTATAGTCAGACTTCTATAGCTCTTTAGCAATTAACCTTATAAATATCTTTAGATACTCTTAGCTTACCTTCTACGAATCACTTATTAAGTCTAAGACTGATCACCTTAGCCTCTAAAAGTCCGATCTACTACAGCCTACGACCTAGACCACGACCCTAGTATACTATTACTACGTTTCAACCCCCAACTTCTATTAGCAGACCCTACTGTCGGATAGCTGACCGTAACACCTAGCCTTGCTTAAAGTATAGCTTCTTACCTCCCCTCGTTAGCTTATATTATCTTCTAATTGCTCGCTAGGGTTAGCTTCCTTATATAGGTTTGCATAGGCTATTTCGCTCTGCTCTTAGCGAATATTAAGCATAGGTTCTTTAGCCTGATTAGTAGGCGTTACTTAGGTGCATAGTGCTATTATTATTACTAACCTTTCTAAAGCAGGGAAGAAGCAAAAGAATTATAAAGGTATCGAGGGGCTAAGAGCTATAGTTAGATTAAACTAATAGTAAAAAGTAGGATCGGTATTATTATACTACTTTTGCTTGCTTCTTCTAAGATCCCTTATTTCTAGTCTTTAGCGAGTATTTGCTAGGTCTTCGCTATGAGGGTTCTATGCCCTAGACCTACAGGCCTCTCTATCCCTTCGGCCTATACTAGCCGAGGCGTCTCTAGCTTCTCCGGTCTGGGTATCCAGTCCCTTATAGAACTAACTAGTAATTAGTTTATCTTAGTTACTAATAATAGCTTTAGGCGTGCTATATTAGCACTTAATCTCTTAATAGAGGATCCTCGCTAACCCTATAGCGTTTAGTTGCTTAATTATTACTAAGAACTATGCTACTTTAGTTATCTAGTATATAACTATTAGAATTATATTATAAGTAACTCTATTATCTTAGCAACTTTCTAGCAAGCTAGTTAAGAAGTCTAAAGAAATCTATTAGAATAGGTATACTAGTAGTTCTAGTATTTATAGTAGCCTATATAGCTTACGCTATAGTATACGCACCCCTTAGTAGCATAGGTACTTAGCGATATATCGCTATATATCCTCTATTAAATATAGCTAATAAAACTTTTATAAGATTAGCTTAGCTATCTTATTTGCTCCTATATACCCTAATCTAGGCATATTATAGTAGTTCTTTAGGATTTTTTAGCAGAGGGATCCCTCTTCTAGGATAGTAAGTCTTCTTCTGAACTAAAGGATATTTTTCTTATTAACTTAGTATCCTTAGTATTCCCTAGTATCCTAGCGAACCTTAGCTTTGATATCTCTATAGAAGTAATCTTTAGCTTATAATCCTCTAATTATCTATTTAAGATCTACGCCTAGTTATAGTATATAAGCTATTTTATCCTAAATAAGCTCCCTTATTATAGCACGTAGGATATACCATTCTAGTATAGTAACCCTAGCTCCCCCTAAGTCGTCTAGCCTGTTGCTATTCTCTTATAGAGCAGTTAGTATAGCACCTGCATATGCTTTTATACGAGTAATATCGCTAATATGCATACTTATATGCAGTAGCTTATTAATACCTATTATAGGGTAGTGCTAACTTGAGGGTGAGGATCCCTTAACCTTAGAGCTAGCCCTCTAGCAAGGTTCTTTTATGCTTCGCTAGATAGCTTAGATATACGTTCTTATAATAGCTATAGTTCCTTTAAGCTTAGTAATATACTAATAATCTATTGCTAAAAGCTAGCTAATAAGCCTAACTTTCTTTCTAAAGGTAGGAAGTATATTATCCACCTTAGTATCCTCTACTATATAGTTAGGGCATTATAATAGTCTATCTATGTCACGAGCCTGGATGAGATCGTAGGGAAAAGGACTCGTCGGACTACCCTATAGGAGTCTATAGAAGGGGGATACCGGGTAGCGCCTCGGATAACAGGCTATGCTAGGAGTCCGTAGAAGGGGAATACTAGTAGCGCCCCGGGTAATAGCTATCCTAGGGAAGTCTATAGATAGGGGGCACTAGGTAGCTCCCTAGATAAGTCCTCTAGCTCTCACGCACCCTCATATAGTAGTTAGAGGGTTAGAGAAGAATAAACGTTACGACTTTGCACCTATCTATACTGACTCTTTCACTCTGCACCGAACCCGTTTGTGATAATCTACTAGATTAAAAACCCCTAACTTATGCTAGATTTTAAAGTTAAATGCTAATAGCTAGTAAACCTATTGCGCAAGTCTTCTATAAATATCCCTTATAGGTATAGTAAGTACTCCCTTTAGGGCTATATAGTCTATAAGCACTATGAATTTCTTAGGGAGTCCTTATAGATACTACGCCTAGTAATCTAAACTTTCTATAATAGCAAGGAGTTCCTATTAAGCTATAGCCTAGCGCCTCTCTATATCTAAGAGCTTCCTTAGCTAGAAGGCTAAGTAGATATATTAATTTTAACGCTAGTCTATAGCGCTAGGTTATAATATATTAGTATTAGGGCTTTAGCAAATGCTCTCTAAAGTATCTTAAATAAGGTCTATATCTCCCCTATCTAGGCGAAGGCTCCTAACTTTATGCTATTCTAGCTTCCCTTAAGCGTGCTATTTATTAAGAATATCTTATAATAAACTTATAGTAGAAGTTATAAAAGCTAAGGAATACTTAGATATCTCTAAAAGACTTTAGTACTAGCTATTTAGTAACTACTTAGACTCTATCTAGGTCTATCCTAATGCTATCTTAGGTGATATAGAACCCTAGAAAATCTACTTCTATCTAGTAGAAGTTATACTTCTTTAGTATTATAAATTATAAATAGCTTAGTAGCCCTTAGGTAGTATAAGATAGTATAGAGGTCCTTGGTATACTATTCCCTTATATATAGATAGATTAGAATATTATCTATGTATATAATATAGCATATATCTAAAAGGTTAGCGAGTATCTAGTAAATATAAGCCTAAAACGTTGCTAGGGTATTCATAAGCCTAAATAGCATTATAGTATACTTAAAGTACTTATATTATATTCTAAATACTATTTTCTACCTATCTATTTTATTAATTGCAATTTAATAGTCTACCTCGCTTAAGTTAATCTTAGAAATAAACTTTGCTCTAGCATATCTATCTAGAAGCTTGCTAATTAATAGCAGAGGATAATAGTTTTTTATTATAATTTTATTTAGTCCTCTATAGTCTATATAAGGTTATAGGCTTCTATCCTTCTTAGGTATAAATAGTACTAGTGCTGCTATAGAGCTAGTTAAGTAGCATATATAGCCTACTGCCTCTATATCCTAAATATACTTAGTAAGCGTTCTTAACTGCTTTGCTAATATAGGGTATATAGGTCTATATAGGGGTTCCTTGCTAGGTTTTAGCTTAAAATAGTATACTACTCCCTTTAGCCTTAGAACTTTCTTTGCATTCTCCTTATTAGAAATATTAATAAAGTCTTAAAGTTCCCTAGGAATCTTCTTCTCCTGCTTATTATCTAGCAAATCTTTGCCTAAGGTCTCTATATCCTTCTTATTAAAGCTTATAACACCTATTAGATATATAATATAAGCTTATTACCTATTCTCTATAATCTCTTAGATAATTACTTCTAGCTTAGCGAGCGAAAGGGGTTTATATAACAAGGTATATATATAAGTATCTATATAAATACCTTCCTATCCTATTAAGTCGTTAGATAGAAGGATATCTCCTACTCCTTTAGGGCGAGGGCTTATAATAAAGGCCTAGTAAATCTTCTATAGGTAACCCTAACTATCTATAAGGAAGAATATAAGCTAGTAGACCTTGCTTATAAGCATAGGTCTTCCCTAGGAATCTACTAATTTAGGGGCTATAATACTAGTAGCCTCTTTTAGTTAGAGCCTCTTAATAAGATCTTCTTATATAATATCTACTATTATATAGGTATCTATATTAACCTCTAGTTTAACTTTACTAGATGCTTAGAGTGCTAATACCTATCCCTTAATAGTCTATCCTACTAGAACTAAGGTGATTTCTAGCATAATACCCCTTAGGGCTATATCTACGCCTACTTATTTTCTAAGTCTTTAGCATTAGTTATATCGGGTGCTATAATTATGCTTATCCCGCCCTATCTTAGGTTTAGGTTCTAGTTGCTGCTTATTAGCTGCGCATAAGGTTTAGTATAATTAGGGGAGATATAGCTATACTTCTTATAGTTATAGTATTAGGGTCCTTAGGAGTTAGAGGATATACTACTAGCGCTAGGTATCGCGCAGGCATCTGCTAAGTAGTTATTCCTAGATGGGGTCTCTAGGTAGCAGTCCCTTAAGTCTATTAACCTAGGGGGTTGCAAGCTGCTCTTATAAGGGTAGTCTAGAGAGCCTAAGTATAGTTACTTTTATAACTTAGAATAGCTAGTAGATATTCCTATGCATCTCCCTTCTATGATCTCCTATAATCTCTATATATATAGGGTAATAGTATATATATTAGTATAGTTAATATCCTACTTAAAGAGCTCGTCCTTTAGGGTTCTAATAAGGCCCTAAAGGAAGGCGTGCGCTTTTATATTACTTATGCTTAGCCTGCTAAGTACTTAGTTAATAGACTCCTATTAAGCCTAATATATAATTAGTTTCTTATTATCCTTCTAATAGCACTATCTCAAAGTATTATAATAGTTCTATTCTTAGAGCTTAGGCATAATATGCTACCTTCCTATAAAAATTCTAAAGTCTTCCTATTAGGGGTTAACCTAATTCCCTAACCTATCTATAAGTATTTACTAATAATTCCGCTATTTTATTTATAAGGTATGCTCTATTATACTCAAAGCCTACTAGATATACTAGCTATTAGAGCAGCTATAGCAGTGCTTATAAGCCTCTTTAACTATAATAAGCTAATCTTCCCTTATTATACTAGTACATTTGCTAGTAAGGCGCGCTATATTATAATTTAGGGGTTTTTTATAAACCTCAGGCGATTGCTTAGTAGGAGCTTAGTTGCTTAATATAGTAGCAATTAGCTTCTACTAGTTAGTTATTATAGTTATAATCTATTATATTAGCACTTAGCTAGTTGCTTTATCTAACCCTCTAGCTTAGGCTAGCCTATTAGCTATAGCTGCGGACGTCTAGCCTATTAGCCTATCTAGTCTATAGGAAGGGGTCTTATATTCCCTATTTTCCTATATATACTTACTATCTATATATCGAGCATTTAGCATAAGTAGCCTATTCTCCTTAGGGTCCCTAGCCTCGCTCAAAGCATAGCTTCTTACCTCCCCTTATTAGTTTATATTATCCTCTAATTGCTCGCTAGGGTTAGCTTCCTTATAAAGATTTGCACGGGCTATTTCGCTCTATTCTTAGCAAACGTTAGGTATAGGTTCTTTAGCCTAATTAATAGGTATTACTCCGGTATATAGTGCTATTATTATTACTAACCTTCCTAAAGCAGGGTAGAAGCAAAAGAATTATAAAGGTATTAAAGGGGCTATAAGCTATAGTTAGGTTAAACTAATAGTAGAAGCACCTAAAAGGTAGGATTAGTATTATTATGCTACTTTTGCTTGCTTCTTCTAAGATCCCTTATTTCTAGCCTTTAGTAAGTATTTACTAAGTCTTTGCTATAAGGGGTCTATACCCTAGACCTACAGGCCTCTCTGTCCTTTTGGCCTATGCTAGCCGAGGCGTCTGCGGCTTCTCCGGTCTAGGTATCCAGTCCCTTATATAATCTTCTTATAGGTTTCTGTATAATAGCTTTTACTCTATTATTATAATTAGTTATTAGGTAGAAGGTTTATTATTTAGCTATTAATCTATTAAAGCACCTAATAATAAATAGAACTTATTCTAAGTTAAATATAATCTTATTATTTTAAATCGGGTATTGAGATTAAATATAAGCTTTTCAAAATTAATTCAATTATCTCTTTTATACTTTAGAGTAAATAGATATGTCCTCTAAAATTTCAATTAATATTTCTTTATTTTATTGCTATTAGGAAGTAACAAGTAATTAATAGATCCTGTTTTTAAAAATAAAAGTTAATTAGCTCCTCAAGCGTTAAGTTATTCTTATTTATATTGTAATTATTCTTTTTATTCTTTCTATTTAATAAAGTAACTTAATTTAGCTTCTATTTATTAGTCTCTTAGTAGCTCTTTGTTTTCCTCATTTTTTCCTCTAGCGGGTAATCTATTTTGTATTAACTTTCTAAATATCCTTAGCTATATAAACTTTCTATTGGTATTTTAATAGAGCTATAAATAAATCATATATTATTATATATAGATTACTCTAATAGCTTTTACTCTTCTTCTAATAAATTAAGAGAAACATATATTTCGTATAGGTTTAATATAGAATAAAAGAGTTAATAAATATTATTCTTTAACTCTTAATTATATATTTTAGAACTCTTTAGAGGTATCTATAGGTTACTTAGTGCTCTCTTATATACTTAGGTCTTCCCGGACTTCCCCACCTATCCCGCATAGACCACCGTCACCCCTCTATGAGCCTTCCTCGTTCCTAGCTTATGATACAGCGCTTATTAATACGTTAAGTCTATTACGACTGCAAACAGCGCCGTATCGCAATAGGCGGGCGGCGCGCGGCGTAATATTAGGCCGCATGCAGGTTAGAGGCGTTATGCGCCATACGAGGGCTTATTTATATATAAAGGTATATAATAGAAACGTAGGTCGTACTATAACTAGGTATAAGTATAGCTTCGCTAGTATAACTATAAATAATACGCTTGTTTAACCCTAGTTTCTAACCCCTAACTATATATAGGATCCTTATCATTATGTAGTAATATAGCCTTATAACTTATATATCTTTATAAATCTACATCGATTATTATAGTAGTTATTAGAGTATTAAATCTACTAGTATATAATTATTTAACGCGATATATATGCTGTATAGACTTAATATATTTCTAAGAAGCCTATAGAGTTACCTATAGTTATAGTAACTATACTATAGGATATTAGGGTAATAAGGCTTTAAAATAAAGCTATTATAGATCTTTAATAAAAGATTGTAAAGCTATAATCAGCTTAGTAGAAGAAGCTTAAGGAGAATAAGACTCTCTAGGTATAGTTATAGGAGGTACGCGGGATAACCCTAATACTACCTAAGGTTAGTAATAATAATAGAGATACTTTATCTCTAATAGTATTATTACTAATAAGTACCTTAGTAAGCCTACCCTATTCGCGCTTTAGAGCGCGGGACGTTAGCTTAATCATAATAATAGTAATTACCCTATTAGTTACTAGGGAGCTTATTATTATACCTAAGCTAGGTATAGATTATTTTAAAGACTTTTAGATAAAATTCCTAAAGGTTTACTACTTAAATGCATTTATAAATTAGATTATACAGTAAATATAAGTATATATAATACTTATAATATATAGGGTTACTCTTAGAGATAACTTGACCCATATAGAGGATCTCTATATAATAGCTAAGATATATAATAATCTTATAGAAGGATTACTTTTACTTATAGTATATATTCAGAGTAGCTCTAAGATATAGGAGACTCTTTTATATATATATACTAGCGCTAGTATTATACTATAAGGCTAATTATACGACTAGATATATATACTAAAGCTTATAAAGGGTAATCTAATAGTATATATATCAAAGTTTAACGAATTATAATATAGATATTAATAAGTAAGTAGTGCGATTACTCCTAAAGACGCTATTTAAATATTTATTTAAGAAGTAGAGGACTAGTATTATAACTAAGCTACGTGCTAATGACTTAAGTACTGCGAAGGTATCATTAACTTAATTAAAGCGCTTATAGTAGATCTATAGGATAAGGCTCGTATAACTAGTAAGATAAAGGCTATGCTTATCACCTAAGTAGTAGATAAAACGTTAAAAGGGGATAGGAAAATAGAGCCTAAGAAAGACTAACGAAGCTATAGTTATTTTAGTTATAGGCGCACTAATACTATATAGTATTATTATCTTAATTATAATCCTAAGGATAAGGAATCGTTAACTTTATTAAATGGTAATAAGATAATAAATATACTTAAGAAGGAGTCTATAAAAAAAGGCTAGAAAGTAATAGAATAAGTTTACTACGCCTTTATAGACTAAAACGACTTCTAAGTAGCTTAGAATAACCTTATAGGATACTTAGTATAAGTAGATAAGCCTATGAAGACTAGATAAGAAGAGATTATTCTAAGTATAATTACGTATAGCGATAGCGCTTAGCTATAGGATATAAGTGCAAATATATATATACTTAATAACTTATTGTAATATAATAATAACAAGTACGTGATATTAATAGCTCTATATATAATTCGTATAGGGGGAGGTAATATATACCCTAAGTATATAGGTATAGTTACCCTACGCTTTAATAATAGGGAATTAATATAGCTATAAGACGTTTTATATATGCTAACCTTTGTAGTTAATATATTTAGTAGTAAGGTTTAATATAGCTATAAGACGTCTTATATATGCTAAGCTTTCTAGTTAATATATTTAGTAGTAAGGTTTTAACCTTAATATTACCTATAGGTAAGATTTAAGCGCGCAAGTTATATATACTATATAATAGAAGACCGAATCTAAGCTCTAGTATTATAAGCTAGGATGCCTAGGCTTTAGAGAGATAAAGAAGACTATTATGATAATAAAGAGAAATATAATTACTCCTACGTTAGTAGTCTTATAGCTATATAAAGAATATAATCTCTCAAAGAGCCTATAATACTTATTATATATACCTAGGTGATATGTAGAGAGGGTAGGAGATATTCTTTATATAGATATTAGAGAAGTGAAGCTAGTAAAGTACTTTAAATACTTCCTGTTAGTTATACATAATAAAACGCGCTTTAGAGCAATTATTTTTATAAATATAAAAATAAGCTAGTATACTAATTTTAAATATACCTTTAAGGATACAAGAATACTTTTAGTATAATAATAAAGGTTATTTATATAGATAATATAAGGGAGTTGATAATAACTTTCCTCAAAGCTATATCAAGAGATAATAGGATAAAGGTAGAGTCTTCGCTTCTATATATATATATGAATAGAATAGTATTATAGAGTATATAATCTAAATTATATTAGATAAGGCGTACAGATTAAGTATTAATCTTAAGGTCCTAGTAGAACTATAGCTATTTCTACTTATAGCAGTAGTTTATATTATTAACCACTCCTTTATTATAATAATACTAGGTAAGATACTAATTTAAGCGCTTTATAATAAATTATTAGACCTAGGAGGAGACTATACTCCTAATATAAGTTAGCTAAGGGTTATTAGAAGTATATATATTACTTATATTAATCCTAACGTATAGGCAAAGAGTAAGGAAATTACTATATAGGCTAAGAAGGGTATTTCTATTAGTTATTATAGAGACTAAGTATATAGGATATAAGTGCTAGAGCGGGATAAGATTATTATCCTCTCTAATATTATCTTTTATGAACCTATAATAGATCTGGGAGAATATTAATATATATTACTACTAGGTTAGGGCTTATAGTTATAACGCTATACTTATAGTATTATAAAGTAGATATAGTAAGTATATCTATAAGTTAGAGAGACTAACTCTCTACAGGAAAACTATATAGTATTTACTTATATTATAGCTTTTATATAAGACCTCCGTATAAGTAAATCGGAGCTATCTCTATAGCCTTACCTAGACCTAATAACTATTATAGGAGTATAAAATAGACCTATAAATAATTACAAGTTATAAGTAGAAGTAGCGTTTAATAAGATATATACTTTAGTTAAAAAGGGAGTTTTATAATTTATCAATAAAGAGGAGGTATTAAAAAGCCTGCATTTATTAGCTAAATAAGCATAGAAATATAAGAACGCTTATAGTATACTTATGAAGCAAAAGGTATAGATTATAATAAGAGGCTTCCTATAGGTCTCCAGGCGGAACTTTACCTAGATATATATTTTAATATTATAAATAATATTATAATAGATCCTATTAGTAGATATATATATAAGAAGGGGTATCGTATATAATAATAGGACTTCGTTAGCACGTACTTAAATAGAGAGCTAGAGGAGGTAATATATATAATACCTTTCTTATTAATTAGTGAGTTCTTTATAAACCTATAATATACCTAGCTAGTAGCTTTATATAGATATAAGGCGGATTGGAAATAGGTTATTAGACTTTATAAGGCTCTATATAAGTTATAACAGGGAGAGAGGTAATAGTAAAAAAAGCTATAAGAGATCCTCTAATAAGTAGGGTTTATATTACTATATTTAGGTAATAAGACTTGTTATAATTAGACTCTTAACGTTATAATAGCTATATATATTAATAATATTCTAGTATATAGACTAGAAGTAGCTCTTAGCGCTATTTATAAGTATATAAGTAATAAGATTAAGGTTAATAACCTCGGGGTGCTTAATAAGTTCCTTAGTATATAACTCAGTTTTAATAAGGAATATTAGAAGATTATTATTCGTTAAGAAACCTATTTACTAGATATAATAAGGGAGTTTAGAGCTAAGGTTACGTCTATAAATATATCTATTAATATAGGGGTGCTTAACTTTATAATCCCTAGCGTGGATATGCTAGACCTAGAACTCCGAATATAATACTAGAGTACTTAGTAAAGTTAGCCTTAGAGCGCTTATAATATAGCTAGATCTCTCTTTTAATAGAGGGCTATAAGCATAGTTCTCCTATTACTTAAACGAATTATCTAAAAAGAGTATAGAGCGCTTAATATAATATATTTGTATAAACCCCTCTTTAGTAATAAGTTATTATAATAACTATATGGATAGAGATCTAAACAAATAGGGTCTCTATAGCTATATTAATAATAACTACGTTAGCTATAAGGATATAGTGCGTTTAATAATAGGTTAGGTATTCTTTATAGCTAATAAGCTAATCTTATAGAGATCCTAATAATACTTAATAGTCTCTAAGTTATTTATAGAGACTAAGTATTATATAATATTATCTATTACTTTAGAAGCGCTTTAGATATATTACGGGCTACGCTACTGCTGGCGTCTGGGCGGTGCTGCAGACCCTAAGAATTCTGCCCTTAAGGACCGCTCTCGCTTAACGTTCGCCCTATATCTGCTTTTCTATTGCATAGGGAACTTCCTAGAAAACTTCCCTTCCTTAGCTTAGATTACTATAATTAAGGCACCCCTAAGTTAAATAAACCCCGGGCTAGCCCCTTATATATCTAAGCTCTCT
>JAOQIF010000884.1:0-35767 GCA_026260285.1 Colletotrichum sansevieriae | reverse complement strand
TAGGGCAGTTAGGGCAGTTAGGGCAGTTAGGGCAGTTAGGGCAGTTAGGGCAGTTAGGGCAGTTAGGGCAGTTAGGGCAGTTAGGGCAGTTAGGGCAGTTAGGGCAGTTAGGGCAGTTAGGTGCAGGGCAGTTGCAGCCAGGGCAGTTGCAGCCAGGGCAGTTGCAGCCAGGGCAGTTGCAGCCAGGGCAGTTGCAGCCAGGGTAGTTAAGGCAGTTAGGGCGGTTAGATACAGGGTAGTTAGGTAGGGTAGGCGCTATTAAGCGCTATAAATATAGGGGGAAGATTACTATAGGTATAAGCTAGAAGTCAGACTTTAGCAGGGGCCTAGGGTTTACTTTTTATAGGTATAGGAGCATAGACCTCCTACTTACTTAAAATTTCTAGCTATTTATACTTTATTAATAACACTTTAAAGCAGGATTACTAGCTATATTAGGTAATCTCTACCCCTTATACTATATACCTATTAATTAATTGAATTTTGACCTAGTGCGTCCTGCAGGCTGCCGTAAGGTACATATAGTGCCATCCACGTTTCTAGCTGCCTTCTAGGTCACCTTACCCAGAGGCATCGGTGCTACCGAGTACTATATGGTGCATCCAGGCGCATCGCACCAACCCCGGCACAGGGACCAGCCGTGTCTCGAACAAACATCCTCTATCGAGCAGCTATCCAGCTCGCTTGCCGGGGGAGTCGTCCATAACCCGAGTTTCCCTGATTTCAGCTAATCACCTCTTGCGTGTAGTCCCGCTATTATAACTCCACGGGCTCGCCTTTAGCTACCGGTTCTCCAGGCCTCAAAACGGAAGACAAGTCCACACCTCACGGCTCTGTGCTCTTCTGCGAAGAGTTACCGACTGCATGCTAGGTCGAGGGCGCAGCGGCTAAATTTCACTGTGAGTATTGCTTCTGAAGGGCATTAAAGGGTCACTACTGAGTACACGACTCAAATGACTGACTTTATATAGGGTCCTATCCCCGTAAGCCAACCCGCGCGTTGAGGTCAGTTTAGTTAACGAGATTTTGTCGGGCACCACCGCCGAGCAATGCTGCAGGTTCTCAAGCACGACGAAATCCAGTAGTGATTTCAGCATTTATCCGGGAGCAGATAGAACCCTACCGCGAGGAATCTGGCATCCCATCTCCAAGTTCGACTTCGAGGCCGGCATAGCCTTGCATGCCACTATCGTTGCTATAAACGTGCCGTTTGGACTGCTCCCCTTAGCTTGAAGTTAGCCAGCATATTAGGAGCTTTAACAACTCCCCTAAAGAGGTGAGAGTACGGAGTTTCCTCCTGGGTATCCCTTGATATACCATCCGATTATCGAGTCGGGTACCTCGGCAGCCATCGTGTTCCTCCCTCTTTCGCCTAGCCCGAAAGCCCTGGTTGCTCGCTTTTGAAACGTTATAGCCAAGGAGATAGTTCACCTCTTATTTACTACCGATATTTATATATAATATAATAAGTTTGCTCTCTATTTTCAATTAAAGAAGTCCTTTAGCGCCTACTCCCCTTTCAATTTACATTTTTCTAGCACTAGTAACTACCCGAAACTAGCAAGGCGTCTCGCTATCCTACTCTTCTTTCCTTTCCTCTATATTTAGCTATTTCATATTCTTAGCATCTGCAGCTTGCAGCTATATTGCTTAACCGTCCTAAAATACTTACTTCGTGATGAATAATCCTACTCTAGCTATTATAACTTCACTAAGCTACCGTCTTTATGAACCACGCTTTAGCACGACCAATTCAGTGCCTAAATGACCTTCTCGAATAGTTTGAAAAGCTTTTCCGATGTCTCCCCCGCTGCTTTGCGAGACGATATGGCCTATATTCACTATATATACCCTTTTTCTCCTACTTATGCATGAGGCACTTCATATGCTCGGCCGGCTGACATCTAACGGCATATTCAGGCAAATTTCAAATTGCAAGTTGCTCATACAGCCTCCCTACAAGATATCAGGTCTATTATATCCATAGCTGCGAACGACTAGTGTTCATAGACGAGAACAGAAGCAGTAGACTTATGATTAAGTCGAGGTTCTTCAGCAGTTTGATCAGCGTGTATATCGGCAACTAAGAATTCTTGATGAGAACCTCAAGTTGTATAATCACGAGGACATGGCTGCTACGATCTATTGAGACTAGATATAGCTTAGGAGGCCATTTCAATCTTCAAACCTCCATGATCATCATAATATCCTTGCCGGACGCCCTCTCCAGCAGCAGCTCGTCCATCTCTCCCGGTAATAGTTCCAAAAGAAATTCCAACGGGACCTCCAAGTCTAAGAGGCTAACACTGCTGCTATCGTTTAGCTATCTTCCCTCGGTCGCAATCAGCAACATTCTCCCCATCGTCACTTACAACCGGGGCGCATAAGTGCTGCCTGGGCTATAGGCAAAGGTACGACGCGCAGAATAGAGAGATGTCTAGCATGCTATAGTCCAGCCTATTACCCTCGACATTAATTATTACTGCAGAATTTCTATAGAGCTCTGGCAGCTAAACCTCTGGGTTTTTTCGAGCGTACTAAGCTGCAATATAATAAAGCACGACCGACAGGCTTTATTAAAATCGACTCACCTATTGCGATGCGAAAGGCGTTGGAAGGTCTGCTAACACTGCATGGGTGAAAGCGGCGCTGCCTCCAAAGATCTATAGACACTATCCGACGAACAAGTCGTCGCTAGCAGTAGCATCCCGCCCTCTGGGGTTGAGGTTAGTCGCGATCTCAAATCACAAGATCCGGCGCCAGGTTCCAAGACCCAAACGCCCCTTGCTATCGTCAAATTGGACACCGCGGACCAGGTTCAGATCGTCTAGCTGCAGAACTTGTTTTCGCCGTCCGAAGCACAATAGCAGACGCTATCATTTTTAAATGGAATAGGCGAAAATCATCACTCGGTTCCGTCGCAATGCGGGTTCCAAATCGGAGTCAGCGGTGCAACCGTTTTACTTTCAAGTTCGTAACTGTTCGAACCTCGCGGACTTCATCAACCCTGACTGTGACATCGTCTCAATACCAGCGCATCTGATCATAGCTTAAGAACACCGGGATATAGATTGCGGATCATATAACAGCTCTTCGTCACCCAATTGCAGCCTCAGTTGGGAGGCGATGAACTGACATGTGAGGGGTTTCTTTAGGATCTTAGCATTGCCAGCAACGCATCGAGTCTATCGAAACAGAACAGTCTCATCACTAAGGCATCAGTCGAGGTAATATAGTCTATTAGCGCAGTTACTATTCTTATGATGGACAATAAAATCAATACAGGGACATTATCAGGCCTTTGCTGCGCAGGCTGAGCCAAAGTAACAACGTAGAACACGTCAGCGCTGTCTCATCGTCCGCTACGATAATGCCCAAGGGCTCGGCGCTCATCGCAGGCCGCTAGCTGCGGGCATAGCAACCAAGACTAGCTGCGAGGAATGGGATGAGTATGATGTCCGTTCTAAATCGCGCCTTTGCAAGTTGCTCTTCTCTTGGAGGCGGATTATTACTAGCAATATACGAAAACGGTAGCATTCTTTCTCTTTCGCAAGCCAACTAATAGCCCTTATTTCGGATCGTGAAGCAGCCTAGGCATCAAAACAGTTCCATCAAGCTAAGAGATTCTATATTTAAGAGTTCCTAGAAAACTCCCGCACTAGGAGTAGCTTTTATAAACTTCAGCTATTAGAGAACTCTTATAGCTATAGTAGCTTTTCAAAGCTCCTATAAGTTCTCTCTTCTGCAGCCCCCCTATCCCCTGTTTCTAATACTCAGACTATTCTACCTACCTTTGTATTCATAGGGGGTCTGCGAACCACTAATAGAATGGGCAAAGAGTGTCCAACTGATAAGCTGCTACCCAATAGATGGAGCGCTAACAGCACATCATTTTCCTTGTATCATCATACCCATCAGCGAGACTCCCTTTCATTAACTCGGAGGCAAATAGAACTATTACCGCCTTAGTAGTACTACATCCACTTACTACAGTAAGGAATATGCCTATCGGGTGACAACAGGAAAAGCGATAGGAATAGAAACCTCTGCCTGCCTGCAGACTTTCAGGGTCGCAAGCATACAGTCAACCGCCGGTTTCTTCGCGCTATTATGTATACCCCCTCTATCACTACTATAACCTGCATTTCACAGCTCCTGCGAACAGGCATATGAAATCTGGCGTCTATCGGACCATAGCAAAGTTCAGATTCACAGATCAAACTAATAGTTCCCTCTGCGCTAGGCCACTTGCATGACTTGAACTATTCTTATATGAATGCCTAGGTTAAGTTCGGTTTCTACCTGCCAGGCCTCCAGCTATTTCCCTCTCAGGTATAAGTTCACTATGCTGCGCGATCTAAGCGGATCTAGGTAAGCAACTCCTAGCAACAGTTTTTCCAAGCAAAAGTTAGCTGAGGATGAGGTGAACAAGGCATATTCTGCCTTCCACAGCTCCATATACAGATTCCAACAAGTTCTACCAAATTAGATACTTATCTAACGATAACCCTTCTCATCCTGAAAAGTAATAATTCACACTCCTGCAGCTTTCTTGAAGAGGATGATCTGGCAGCTAACTTATATACTGGGGTTGCTAAAGCTGGAGCGGATACGCGCAAGACGAATACAAATATAGTTATACCGGCCCCAAACTAGCTGCGGAAGATACGCAGGAGATCCTTCGGTTCGCAGACATACACCTGCCAGTCTCTCCTTTCTTGTATCTAGTTGCGGTCTCTCCTGGCTTAGAGAATTTCTAGAATGTTGGTTAGCATGGGCTTTGCTTCTGCTGAGAGTGGATAGACGATTTGAATAACTCCAAGTTAGTTCGTAAGATTCTGAGCCGGCTGTCCTATAGAAATACGTATAGCGCTGCTGGAAGGAAGATAAAGGGGCAATAGAACTTCAGAAAGGGCGAAACTAAGCATAGCTATGACATTTCTCTGGCGTTACTCAACAACGTTAGCTGAGACCGCGAAATAGTCTGGGAAGCGATTGGACTTACAACTATGCACAGCGGGATCTTAGTGGATAGAAGCCCTCAGCCAGACTTGCGATCCAGGGGAGGAAGTACCCACCTCAGCTTTGGAGGCCTGTTCGAATGTCTTCGGGTTGCTGTTGAGACGGGCAGTCAGCCTATCTCGGACATACCCAGCATACGCGTTAGTACTTAAGTCAACTTTAATTCCGCTATACGGCTACGTTCAATCCACTTATCCTCTCTGTAGTTTGCCCGTTCAGCCTCAAGCGTCGCTATTGGCGATGGCCATCTATCCCCGTCTCTTGTTTATTCAATTCCAGTCCAAGAGTCTGGGGCTGGACTGTAGATAGCTAGCAGATCAACGCCGGACACGGAGTTGTTCTAGCTTACGAATCAACTAATAATAAGTCTTGGACGTACGAGGAAGCCAGATGGAATACTATGACTCTCTAGGTCTTTCTATAAATAGCTCAACGTCCGCTTCATTAAACCGCGACATCACGCTACGCTAAACCGAAGCAAACTATTCTCATGGGCTCCGGGAGCATTTTGGTCAGGAATGCCGTTTCACTCGCCGCTACGTCCACAGTGCTAAAGGAGCAAACGTCACCCAGTCGTAGGAACCGTCAGGACATATCCCTTAAGCAGGTTGCTGTAACTAATAGGCTCGTAAGGCGAAACAGCATCACAAGTGCTGAGTGACACGTACCGCCGACGCTGAGAAAGCATTACTAACAAAGTCTCTATGCTTAAGGTGGGCTTAATATAACTTGACGCAGGCGTTACTTTTATAAAACTATACCTAACGGTTAGGGAGGCTCTTAATTAATATTGACAGGCTTGCACTAGCACCCTAGCAAGATACGAAGACACCGCCTGCGCGCCTACATGATATAGGCTTACCTTGGTTCCATAAGATCATATTTAATACCCAGCTCATCAGCGCAGCGAGCTCAGCGGAAGTCGTCGATCTCTATAAGGCGCCGATACTTTAGTCACGGTCGAAGATCTCACGCGGTAGGAACTAAAACGCAGCGAGAAGGCCTTCTTCCTAAACGTAAGCTATAAATTGCAGAGGCTTCAAAAGTCTCAGCAGCTAGTAGCAAACCTGGAATCAATAAATCGATACTCCCAAGCCTCCATCTCCGTTAATCTCACTTTATTAATAACGAAGACACTGATCCAAGGGTTTCAGGTAGTAGGGATAGAGCTCAAGAGAGGACAGAACCGCGAGGGCAAGACCGAGACGGACTATTCGGACGACTTCTAAACGGATAGGTTGCAGGGCCTTAGAGAACACTAGGCTTGAGCAAGGTTAGAAAAAGTGGGAATAGGGGTTCGGAAGGAGTAGTATGCCAACGAGTTGCCAAAAATTTTCGGAAAGCTTCATATTCATATAGTTTAACCCCACGGCAATCATATATCACTAAACAGAAACGAGCACTCGTAAGGCCTGTGTTCGGAACGAACCATACATACGCACAAATATACCATAACGAAGTCGGACAGCAAACGAATCCTGGGCTAAGAGAGAGCGCGCACATCCTAGTCCGCTTCGTTAGCATCTTTCGTTCATGGCAACATTAGGGGCTTCCCAGGCATTCTATTCATAGGGAGACCGTTAAGACGTCCCGATATCGAGGCGTCACAATAGTATGATTGGAATTTGCAGTGCTCCTGACGCAAAATCGCCCTAATCTTGCCTCACCGTGGCCAAGCAGCGCTAGTGCGCAGTCTGCGACCAGCATGCAACATAGATATTTGAAGAACTATACAACATTCTTCTTCTCTATTTCAGTAGTTAGAAACCCGATGAAATGCGCTTCTTAGACCTAGCGAGAACCCGCGTTCCTAAGCTTCAGGGTAACGCTAGCCTTAGTAGCAACGACTTCTAGGAGATTCCGCCGCAGCTCTTTCAATGCTAGTCCTAGCGCTCGATTGTTTATAGCTCACTTATGCGTGTATTGCTCGTCTAGCAGCATTGAGCAACACTGGTCTTCCTATTAGCATCAGTTTTACTTCTATATTCACGTCGGGCTGGGTCAATAGATGGTTACGTCTGACCGATAGCGTGCTCTGGAGCGATAGACCAAGGGAGACCAAGGCTGACTTTTATTAGCAAGTTGGTATTCGGACGGTGGTTGTCTAATAGCAGGCATAGATAGCGGTCATGTTCGGGCCGAGGCAGTTGCGGCATTGCTGCATCGCGAGCTGGATAAAGGAGGTGGAATTTCAACGCCGGATTCGCAATGCTGGGGTCGACATTGTCTGCAGTATGCTATCGTTAGACTAGCGGAACATCCATCTGAGTATAATCACGCTGTTGAATCGATTAGCATAGCACTAGCAGGGTGTCCAAAGTTAGCGTACCTATAGAGGATATAGGCGAGGATGTGGAAATAGATGCTTGTCGGTTGATGTTGCAGGGAGGGATCAAGATGAAGCACGGGTTTTCCCTTCCTTTAAATCCAGCTCGCTAGTGCTATAACCCGTCCCATCCGCTGCCGGGACCATCTTCCTCCGACGCAAAAGCACCGCAAAGCCCGGTGGGGATGCCTCTTTCCCGACGTCCCAGCCTATCGCGTCATGATCCAAGAATATCGCTGCCTTAGCTGGCAGCGCGTTCGGGGAGGGCCCATAGCTTAAGCCTAACGCCAGGATCGATGTCCAACTCGAGAGCCTTACTATAGCTACCCTCTGTATCCGTATTCTGAAGACTAGGTCACTAGCCTTGAATTCGTCCTTCTGAAGATAGATCTTATTGATCTGTATAGCGAGCCTGCGAGCTCTTCCGGTTGAGATCGAGACGATCAGCCCCAGCATTCTTCCCGAGCTATCGTTAGACTACCTGCAACGGAGTCGTGTAGAAGCTCTCGGAGCATTGCTCTAGTGCCCTTGCTATTACTATGCTTGCTGAGATTGCTCCTCACGTAGCCGCAGCATGCATATAATAGACTGGGCTAGCTTACTCCGCGGAGTAGAGGTTCTTTAGGGAGTCATTCTAGCGGTCTACTCTAGCAGTCTATAGTTGCAGTCTTTCTGCTGCTTGCATATATGGCGTCCGCAGGCTAGGTTTCGAGTAATAGCTACCTTAGCATCCGACGCATTCCTTGCACATAGTTTGTTTCAAGCGATATTCGGGTATAGATATCGAGGTATGGTGAACGTTGCGCCGAGCGTCGCATGATTAGCTCACAAGGGTTATTAACATGCTCGTTAAGGCGTATATCCTCTTTGGTTTGACGTCTGAAGAATCTATGCGTTATCATTAGCTGTGGTGACTGAGCGATTGAATCAGGCTATAGCACATAAGGGCGAGTTAGTAGATAGATGTGGACATTGGAAGGAAGGCGCACTACACCATAGTCTAGTGGGAATATTTCCAACGGGAGGAAGTCATGCGGCTTCACCAGAGCATTGGCGATAGTAATCAGCCTCTCGATTGTTTCGTTGAAGGGCGGCGTTGCAATTATACTATTAGCCACATATGTTACGAGGGATAGGTTAGCGTCTGTCAGCTATAATTAGCTACTGGGTTGGACTGCACTGGACTGCACCGTCCTCTGCGGCTATTACTCCCATATTAACGCAGATTTCATTTGCGCGCGACCGCGTTATGATTTGGCGCTAGTTTTTTTTTACGCGTCTCCACCTAATTAGGTCTTATACTCCTCTGCTATTTCGCAAAACACGTTTTATTACTAGCACTACTATATTAAGTTTATAGTTATAATGCAGCCTCTCTATAAAAGGATAATAGTAGAGTTTACTGTATTTGTAAATTTACTTCTAAAGATATTATATTAGTATTTTAAATTAAGCCTTTTAGTAATAGAAAAAGATAATATTAAAACTATACACTTTTATATTAATAAGTTAGCTTTTAAATAAAATTAGATATATATTATAGCTAGATAAACTAATAGAGTAGGAATAATACTAGCTATATATTATTAAGCTAGTAATAAAATATGTAGTAAAGCTATTTATATTAAAGTAAGATAAGTTATGAAAGTTTTTACAATAATAGCTTTATTAGATTTCCAAGTAAAGTATTATAAATATAACTAAAAAGAGATGTTAGCAGTCTAGTTAACCTATATAAGTAGGTACTATAGTTAACTCTATACTCTTTTTCCTAGAATTGAAAACTTAATAGTATTACTTTAACCTATACTTAATCCCAATAAAGTTAATAAATAAATCTTAGTATAACTAGTTATTAATACTTAAATTAACTTATCTCTAGCTATATAGAAGAGAGTAAGTAAATAAGTAGTAAAGTAGTAAAATATATTAATAAGAGCGTTATTTATAACTCTACAAGTATATTATCTATAATGTAGAATATTAATAGTATTTATAGTAGCTTAAGCTTAGTAACAGCTTAAACTTATACTTAAAGGTATTACTTTATAGTATAACTCTTTACTATTGTAGCTAAAAGGGTTTTTATAACTAGAGTATAAGAACTTAACTATTTAAATAAAGCTTTAAGCTTATTTTTTATATCCTTTTATATATATAGTAACTATAATTACTTTTCTATCTTTCTTACTTATTATAACTCTATATAAGTTAAGTAAAGCTATATTAAATAACTTAATTTATAAGACTCAAGTTAATGAAATTAAGAGTTTTAAGTATAATAACTTTCTCTATCTAATAAGAAAACTCTTTTAAATTTACTTAGAAATACTTATTTAAAATAGCTAATAACAGCGATATAATAGAGTTATATAACTTTAAAATTAATATAAAAATAGTGAAAGCTATTAATAATAATCTTAATACTTATAATTACTTTATAAGCTTCTTTGAGATAGCTAAGGTAGCTTTAGTAGTTAGTAAGTTAAGAAAAGGAAATCTAATATTTATTAAGAGTATAGCTAATAGTAGTAAGGCTATTAAGACTATATAGTAGGGCGGAAGATATTATAATGGTATAATAGTATAAAGGCCTTAAGGCCCCTACGCTTCGTAGAGCGGCGTAGACGTCTAAATAGTAGAGGAGAGAGAGATAGAGAAGACTAGTAGAGATAGAGGTAGCTAGAGGAAGAAAGTTAACTTAGCTAATTATAGTATTTAAAGTTAGAGGAGCGTAGAGGTGAAGAAGATATCTAAGTAGTTATATAACCTAAAGGTTATTAGTAGAGGGCGAGGGAACTAGTCTAGCTTTTATAGTCAATGCTAGTTAACTATTATAACATAAGGCTAGCAGCCTAACTAAAAAGAGATAAGTTCTTAACTAGTAAGGTTAATATAAAAAGATTCTTATAGCTAGAAATATAACAAGCTTTATTACTATATATAAAGTTTTATATTTATTACTTTCTTCTTTTTTATTAGTTTATAATAAACCCTTTATAATATCAATACTATATATAATATATTAGAGTATTAATCTTATATAACGTATACCTTAAAATATATTTAAATATATTTATATACATACTAGTAGATATGACTATATAGTATAATACCTATATACTAAATAAAGCTTTTAACTTAAGTATATACTTTTTAACTAACTAATAGTATTTTTTATAGTAATATTAAATAAAGCTCCTAAAACTACTCCTAATAAGCACTCTTTTTATATAGTAATTAAAGTAATTTAATATAGTCTTAATTATTTCTATATAAACTTTATATACATCTCTAGCTACCTTAAAAATTAAAACTTCTTAATATAAGTCTTCTATAATAATAAAGTAAAGATGTATCAAGCTAAAGCTAAAGTCTAGGGATAAGTGTGAGATAATAGGCTAGGAGCCTTAACTAGGAAAGGTCTAGAAGTCGTAGTAGGGGTTAATCCAGTATATTAACTACAGCTTACTTCCTCTAAGTTCCTAGAAAGTAGAGATTTTACTATTTAGGTTGGGGTAGTAATTAGCTAAGGTTTTACTAGGTGTTTGCTAGTAACCCTACTTCCCTACTTAGTAATCCTTATAATTACCCCCCTCTCTAAAGCTTTAGCCCCTAAGGTATATATATATATATATATATAATTATTCTGTAAGTAGGTCCCTTCTATAGTTTCCCCTACTTAATTAGAGCTAACTCTTAATCATACCTTCTATATCTAAATTACTTTATTAGTATTATTTACCTCTTTACGCCTATAGATATATAGTTTCTTTATACTATTTAATTAATTTAAGTTATTTATATTATTCTATAAGTTTATAAACTAAAAATAATTTTTTATTTGTTATTAAATTTAAATAATCCCTTATATTAATTAGCTTATTATTATTTTTTATTACACCTCCCTCTTTAAGTAATAGTCCTCTACCTATTTAGTAGTATATACCTAAAGTAGTTAATAACAATAAGATTTTTACTTCCTACTTTATAGCTTTAAAATTTTCCTTCTTTAGTAAATTTCTCTAATAATCCTATACCCTTTTAGCTTTATTTTTATTTTTTATTTTTTATTTTTAACTAGATATCTTACTAACAGCTTTATATACCTTTACCTATTAATTTATTATTTTTTCTTTACTTTTCTTATTTTTTATTCCCCTCTTACCTCTCTCTTATTATTTATTTTAGATAGTCTTTCTAAAAAGTTACTAGCTATTTTTAAATATTATTAAGTTTATAATCCCCTTAACTTTTATATCGTTTTATACTATCTTTTTACTAATAGTTTACTAAGATATCTTATATTATCTAAATAGCTAAAGTTCTCTCCAAGTTTTAATATCTTAGGAATACTATTTATCTATAAGGACTATATTATAATTTCTATTATCTATAAGTAGTAGAAAATTAAGTATACTACTATAAGTTTCTACTTTACTTTCTCCTACCTTTTACTAAGAACTAACTAGGATTTTTAAGTTCTTAAGGAGCTTTATAACGCTATTTAAACTAACTAAAATATAGTTAATAATATCTTTAAACTAAAAGCTAATAATAAGCTTACTTTTTATAAATATTAATACATCTAGTTTATTCTAAATAAGCTAAGTAAAGCTTAAGAATATATAGCTATTTTTATTAAAAACTCTACTTAAGGTATTAGTTCTATTAATATAAATTAATTATAGCTCTAGGAGCTTACCTTAATCTATAAGTTACTTATAATTAACACTATAGCCTAAATAAGTTCTTACTAAAGGTTTAGTATATATATACCTATTAATCTCTTATTAAGTTAGCTTTATTACTAAATAGTTAGATATTACTATTTATATTAATATTATTTAGTTTACTTATATTTAAAATAATACTCCTACGAAGCACTTTTAGAACTAGCTCTACTTTATTTATAATACCCCTTACTCTTAGCCTCCCCCTAGTAATTAGTTAGAGAGGAATCTAAAGGAATTCCCAAAGCTTTTTAAAACTATTATAAAGTTTCTTAATAAGTATATAAGTAATAAGGTCCCTAACTACTAAATTACTATTACTAGGGGTTACTCTAATATAAAAACCCCTATAAGTTAAGTAGCTACTTAGTCTAGCTAATACCTTACTATAAAGGCTAAAAGTACTAAGAAGTATAATACTACTATTCCTATAGCTAAAAAGCTTAATAAGAAAGCTAAAACTACTACTAAGGGCGTACTAAAGGCTTACTATAGTAGTTATAGTAATAAAGCTACTAGTTATAATTATAGTAATAAGGCTACTACTTCTATTATACCTCCTTCTAGTAATAATAATATTAAGGAGCTTAGCTTTAATAATAACCCTTATAGCTTAAATAACTCCTCTACTAGCCCCTTACCCCCCTAAACCTTAATTAGTAGATTCCCCCTCTTAGACTTAATAATACTTAGATAGTAGATGCTTTAAGGTATTTATAGTTATTTATAATATCCTCTTACTAAACCCTTACTATAGTTCTTATTATTTCTTTTAATCTTATTATTTTTAGATAGTTACTAGCTTTAAAGCTAATTAGGTTCTTTCTTCTTATACCCCTTTTAAGCTAAATAAAGTTTTTATTAACATTATTTTATATTAATATAAAATCATTTATAAAATTAGGAGTCTTTTAGTAGTATTTTACTAAGTACTTAATAATAATTACTACTTCTCTTTATCTTATTTCCTATAAACTTTTTAGATTTACTTCTTAAACTTATATATAGTAGTTTAAATATTCTCTAGATAGCTTTTTAGCTTTTAAGTGTTATACTTAATAAACTATCCTACTTACTGAATAAGTTACTTTATATTATTGCTTTATTTTTAGTAATTAATAATCTCTTTAACTTCCTACTTTTTAGGTTCTTCTTTAAACTTTAGTAAACTTACTTTAGTTTCTATAGTTATTTGCTTTATTATTTATAGCTTAAGTAATAAAACTAAGAGTATATTATAAAGCTTATAATATTTCTTTGGGAAATCTACTTAATATATATAGCCCCTTATATGCTTAGCTATAATAAGTTTAATATACTATAGTATTAGCTTTCTATTTATTAAACTCAAAGTACTTGATTAAGAGCTTAACTATCTACTTAGGTTTAAATAAGATCTCTCTATACTTAGAATTATAATACTTAGTTTATAACTCTATAGCTCTCTATTAGTATTCTATAGCTTTTTACTATAAGGAAGTAATATAGTTAATTTATTCTTTAATACCTTATACTACTATACTATTTCCTATTTATATATACTTAACGCTTTATAAGTAGTACTTATATAAGGCTTCTATTAGTAAATAGTTAATAGTTTTATAGCGTAAGTTATTATATATAAACTCAGCTTCTAGAAACTAAAGCGCCTATCTTTTTAGTATATCTGTAGTATATATTTAGAAATACTTTTTTAAAGTTTAATATATTTATTTAGCCTAACTATTAGTCTATAGGTAGTACGCTATAGAGAGGTAGTATTTAATTACTCTCTTATATATAAACTCTTCTTAAAACTGGCTTATAACTAGTTTATTCCTATTACTAATAATACTTTTTAGTATACTAAAGTTATACTTAATCTTCTTATAAAAGATCTATAAGAGTTAGGTAGTATTTAGCTACTTTATTATAGGAATAAATAACCTAAACTTTATTATATAGTATATAATTACTAGGATTATATTATATTTAGTACTATTATTCTAAGTACTTACTAGAAGACCTATAATAAAGTTTATATTAATCTTTTAGAATAAATAAACTAATAGAGGTAGTAATTATAACTTACTATATAGCTTATACTTTAGGACCTATATTCTCTAGTAGGTTTTATAACTAAAGATATAGTCCTTAATATCTATAGCTAAGTGTAACTAGTAGAATTTTTTTAATTAATTTTATTATCTTATTTAACCCTATATAGCTTACTCTATAGTTATTATAGTATTAATAAAGTATCTTAAGTTTAAGTAACTACTTTATAAGAATCTTAAGTCTTCCCTTATAGAATAAGGTGCTATATATATCTATATAGAATCCTTCTACTTTACGAGCTAGTTTATAGGCCTTCTCTAGCTTATTTTAGTAGTATTTACCTTTAGTTTATAGTCCTCTAATAAAAGCCTCTATTACCTTACAAAGCTATTAAGTATATACTGTTTTATCTTTTATAAGCTTCTTTATAATCTAGCGTAAGATATACTACTCTAGAATAATAACTCTAGCTTACTATAAGTCCTCTTAGGTTATATCCTCTTACTAAGCGTTCCCCTATATTTTTCTAGCTATAGGTTATAATAGCTTAAGTTCTTATTAAGTTATTAGTATAACTATATATATATATAGCTAGTATAAGATTAACGTATCTCTACTTTCAAAACTAAGATATTATTAATAGGTTTTAATAGTATTAATATATACTTTTTAACTTCTAATTCTACTTTAAAGCTAGTAATCTTTACTTATAGGTCTTCTTAAAGTTTACTAATAAAGTTTAACTTTTTTATAAAGGTTAATAATATATTATTATATTTTATTCCCCCCTCTATATAGTTTAGCCTCCTAAATAGCCTATTAGTAGGGTTAGTAGCCCCTAGATAATACTCTAGATTAAAGTTAAATACTAATAACTTATATACTTAGTAAGTAAACTTTCTTTAAAGGTTTTATATTGAAGCGTTAATTACCTTTTTCAGGGCTTAGTAATCTATTAGAACTATAAAGTTAGCTAATATTCCCTATAAGTAATATACTTATTAGTTAAAATTCTTAATAATAATAAGAAGTTCTTATTAGCTTATTACTTATTATTATTCTATATCTAAAAACTTCTATAAGTGGTAAGTAACTAATAACTCTTAGTTATTAATCTTCTAAGAGAGAATATTAGAGATAGCTTTTATAGAAGTATTTATTTTAACTTTTATTTTATATATCAGGTCCTAATACTAGGGAATAATTATAAAATAAAAGGTAACTTTAAGCTTATTAAAAGCTTTTTAAGCTTTTTCTAACTACTTAAACTTTATTAGTTTCTTACTATTCTTATTACCCTTAAGTAGGGATATTATAGAAGCTATAATACTTAAATATTTTATAATAAATTTATAATAGAAGTTATAGAATCTAAGGAATACTTAGATCTCTTAGTAGGATTTTAGTAACTTCTACTTAGTAATAACCTATATATATCCTATATTTATAGAGATATTATCCAGTAATATAATATATCTTAAGAACTTAACTTCTTATTAGTAGAACTTATACTTACTAAGTTTTATATATAACTAGAACTTCCTTAAGTAGTAGAATATATAGTAAAACTCTACTATATAATCCTCCTTTATCTCTAAGTATACTATAATATTATCTATATATACTATATAGTATATATCTAAAAGCTTAATAAATACTTAGTATATATACGCTTAGAATATTACTAGTATATTAGTTAGTCTAAATAGTATAACTATATATTTAAAGTAGCTATATTATATATAAATATAGTTTTCTATTAGTTTTTTTAGCTTAATTTAGATGTAATAGTAAGTAATTCATAAATTAATTTTTAAAATCTACTTTACTCTATAAAGCTTATTTAGGAGCTTACTGATAAGTAGTAATAGATATTTACTCTTAATTATAACCTGATTAAGGCTATAGTAATCTATATAGAGCTTTAATAATCTATCCTTGTTTAGGATAAAAAGAATTAATACCTCTACTTTACTTATAGAGGGCTAGATCTTCTTATTTACTCTATTCTTTGTAATATACTAATAAAGTTCTTTTAGTTATTATTTATTAAGGAAATAAATTAATTTATATAGTAGTTTCTTACTTTCTTCCAAATTAATTAAGTAGTTTATTCTATCAAGAAGGTTTATTTCTTTAGCTACCTATTTATTAAATGTTCCCCTTTTAAACTTAAGCTCTTATAGTAGCTCTATTTTATTACTTTCTTTATCTTTAACTTTTTAAAGCCATTTAACTTTTATCTCTTTAGAACTAATATTACTTAAGATATAGAGGATATATACTTTATAGCTATTTTTAATAACCTCTTTTATAAATACTAAAAGTTTAATAAGTATAATCTTATTATACTCCTATTAGTTTATTTATATATTAATAATAATCTCTTTATACTTTATAGAACTTTATAAAAATAATAAGTCTTTTACGCCTTATAGTTAGGGAACTTTAGTAAAGATCTTATAGATTCTATAAGGATACTTCTTAGAGTTTATAAAGAAGAATATAAGTTTAAATATCTATTTTAAAATAGCTATATAGCTATTAAATCCCTTAAGTAGAGAGGCTATAATATTAGAAGGTTTTAAGTTTAGGGACTTAATAAAGCTAAAGCTAATAAGATCAATTTATAAATAACTATTTATATCTATAATAACTTCTTTCTTAATATATCCCTAGAGAATAATTACCCTACTTTTTACTATAGCGTTAATAAGTATCTTCTCTAGTTTTATAGATAGTATGGGGGTATTTAGATTAAACCTTCAGCTTACTTATTTTCTAATAAGTTAAGCTTATTATTATATTCTTTATTTTTTTAATGTAAATTATATTTATACTAGCTTTCTTAGTAAATTATTAATTTATTATTAGAGTAATATTTATATCTCTTAGCTTTTTTAGTTTAAAGTATTTAATAGCTTTATACTTTTTATTCTTAATAGCTATAGTAGCTTAAAAGGTTATATTATCTCTAAATTAATAAGCCTTCTACTACATTAAACTCTACCTCCTTTAATACTTTATAAGTAGTTTTCTTTTTCTAAAGTCTTTTTCCTCTATTTAATTTATTATTAATTTATTATACTAAGTAATATAAAGTTAGCTTATATATTACTATTTACTATTACTAGTATAGGTTCTCTACTAATTATTATATTAGTGAAGAGTTCTTCTTTATATATATATAATATATTAGTATTATATAGGGATTTTATTATACTCACTTATTATTATCCTATTTTAATAAGTAAGTCTAGTCTTTCAACTACTCGTTTTCTAGGATTATTTAAATTATCTTACCTTACTTATATACCTTAGTAAAGCTGTTTTCTTAAATTCCTTTTTATAGGAGTTATATACCTTAGCTTTATATATTAAATATATCTTATACTAATCTTATTAATGTTCCTCTTATAATATCTTTTCATTATTTGGGTAATTTATAGGGTATTTATAGCTAGGTATAAAGGTAGTAATTCCTTTATTATTTTAATAATAGACTTACTAATAGAGGAGTTAGGAAACTTAGTAGGTATATAGAATAGAGTTATTATTCTACTTATAGGGGTAGTACTAATAATTATACTTCTCTCCGAAGCATTCTCTATACTAGTTATGAAAATAATATACTTAAAATACTTCTAAGTATTTATAACATATTAGAAGTAGGCGTTTATTATTATTATTATCCAAGAGTAATTCTTTTATTTCTTTTTATTATTCTAGGGTTATTTTATTAAAATATACTTTCTAGTTATTACTAAAAGATATAACTTTTCATAATTAGAGTTTTAAATTTATTTTTTATTACTAGATTCCTCTTTAAACCTCGTAATATTATTCTTAAGTTTAAGTTTATAAATAGTTATTATCTAAGTATATTATTGTATAATATTATAAGGTTTATCCAAGTTATAAGAGGTCTTAGTTTCTTATTGTTATACCTATTTATTAATTTATTATTTTATATAAGAATTAAGGTCTTCTCTAGAATCCCCTTCTTCTTTATTAGATTCCTTACTAATATATTCTCTAAGTTCTTAGTTAATTTATTAAATTTATGCTAAGTTATTTTAAGTAGAAACTTATCTTTCTAAGTATAATTCTATCGCTCTAATTTATTATTACTGTATAGGATTATAGGGATTAGTTTTGATATATTATTTATAGAGTTGTGGAGTATTCTTAAGTTATTTAATATAGATTAAGTTATTATATAGTAATATCAGATTATTTACGTTTTTATAGACTTATAGTATTTTATTAAGCTATTTAATAGCTTTATATTTAAGCTTACTATTATTATAATATCTTATTATAATAGTCTTTATTAGTATAGCTAGTATTCTAGTAGTATTATACCCTAAGTAATAAGGGTTCTTTAGATACTATCCTACTTATTCTTTTAAGTCTAAATAGATTCTATAGTTATTATTATAATATATAATATAACGAAGTTATTAGTAGGGAATATAGTTAGTTATAGTACTAATCTATTATAACTATTTTAGAATAAGTATAAATTATTTCTTCTTAGGCTATATATAGTTATATATAACATATCAATTCTAGTTATAGTTAAAGTATTTAAAATTCTTTCTAGTATTCTTAGTAGCTATACTAAGATCTCTATAGGTCTGCTATAGTGTTTATAGGTAGTAGTATACTAGGCTGCCTTAGGGTTATATTATTAGTAGTTTATTTACTAGTTATTACTATTCTAGTACTAATTATATAGTTACTACTAAAGCTTCTAGACTTACTTATATTATTATATTAATTATAAATAGGATAATTAGGTATTACTACTACTAATAGCCTAATTCGCCTATAATAATATAATAAGAGAGAAAGTATAAAAGAATTACTATTCTATTTTAATTATAAATTTAACTTAACTACTTATAGAGAAATATAGTAAAGCTTAGTAATACTTAAAGCTATAATAGAAATTAATAAGATGTAAGAAATATAATAAAAACTTCTTATAAGGTTAACCTTTAGGTTAAGGAGTTATCTTATATAATAGCTTTTACCTTATTAGAAGGTTTAGCAAGGGCTTTACTTACTATAAGAGGCTTAGTAGCCTATTTAGCTCTAATATAATTAGCCCTAGTATAGCACGTTTAACTTTATAATATTTAGAGGATTTACTTTTAAGTAGGAATATCTATGGTTCTTATATTGTTTTCCTTAACTAGTAGAGGGTATAGATTAAAATACTTATATAGTATTTCCTAAATTATACCTATGAACTAGGTGAATTTATTATAATCTTCTTATAAAGGGGCTGCGGTATAAGTCTATCTAATATATATCTTTTAATATATAAAATGCGAAGGTATTACGCTAGAGAAAAATTAATTATTAAAAAGGTATTACTCCTAATATCTATTAGAATATAAGATAAATATCCTTTATTAACTCTAATTTAAATAATAATAAGCTTATTAATAGCTAGGTATTCCTTTTTATACTACTTCTAATTTAATATTTTTTCCTTAGTAGGCTATAGGGCTTAATTTCGCTCTAGAGTTAGTTTTTTCCTAACTTCTTATCTTCCCCTAAAGAGTTTACTACTATTTAGTAGTTATTCTTTTTATAACTTATTAGTTCTTTCTTTATGTTATTTATTTTTTAACTTTAAGTACTTAATTTCCTTTATTAAGGTAATACTAGATGATATACCATTTGATTCTATAAATATAATAAGTAAAGGAGTTTTTAATACCTTTTTATAGTTACTAGTAGCATATTAAGGAGGTACTAGATGGGGACCTAGAGTTTTAATAGCTATAATATCTTATCTCTTTTACTTGAAAGATATATATATGTATAGCTCTAGTTATATATATATCCCCTTTAGTATTTTTAATAATAGGTCTCTAGTAGGATATTAAGTACTTATTAAGGGCTTTCTAGCACTTAACCTTTTATATAATATTCTAAACGTTTAAGAGCTATATATTATAATCAATAAGTAGATTAATAATAATTAATTAATCCTTTAGCTTAGAGGTAAGAGAGGCCTCTAGGAGTAAAGTCCAGACCTAGCTTAGTTAGTTTATACTTCTTATATTAATTAGTATTTATTTAAACCTTAGTAGGAAGGTTAGTAGGGATTTAAGTTCCTTTTAGTAGAGGGTCTATAGTTAGGCTATAGCTTATAACTAGATATTAAGGTCCTTCTAAGTCTAATTAAAGTAAGTTATAAAGTCTTCTAAGTTATATTTCCTATTATTACCTCTAGCTCTATAGAAAGTAAAACCTACTTATTAAGGAGTAATATCTAAATAGGAATTATTAAGATATTATATTTCTATATTTATAAGATAGAATACCCTGTTAATAGAAATTTTGTATCTTATTTACTCTACTTAGGAGGTATATTCTCTCTACTTAAGAACTTTAGGGGTAGAGGTAGTGGCTTCTAGTATATTATGTTAAGTATTATTAATACCTTACTAGCCGTACTTATAGGGGTCTATATAGCTATATATTAGATATTCCCCTACTTAACCTCCTATAGCTATTACTAGAGGAATTTTATTACTACTATTAAATCGGCTTATAATAGCTTAAATTTAGCTATATTACTATTAATTATTTTACTAACTAGTAGAGAGTAGGACTTAACTTATTATTATTATTATAATGGTAAGCTTAAATATATAAGGGGTTAGACCTAAGTTTATTTAATAAGAGGTAATTATAATACTATTTATCTAAGCTAAAGAGGAAAAGGGAAGTTTTCCCCTCTAGTAGAGATTTCGCTAGTCTATAGGGGACTACTAAGTAGGCTCTAGGTAGCTCTTTTAAGGTAGTAAACCTAAGTAAAAGACTAAGTAATTTTAACTAGGCGTAGCCTATAATGTCAATATAAGGTAGTAAAAAAAATTCTATTATTAAGTAAATCCTTACTTATAATACCTATAATAATAAGCTTTAGTATTATATTAAATAGTTAGGGTACTCTAAGTCTACTTAGTACCCTACTAATATTATTAAATATGATGTACCTAATTTAGTATTTAATTATTATAAATCGCAGCGTAAATAGGAGCGTTATTTACGTAAGGTATAAATATAATAGAATAAAGTACATTCCTATTAAGCGTTTATATCTATATAAGTACTTTTTTCTTATAATTTATATAATATATACTCTCCGCCCTAAGATATTAGCCATAAATAATTAGGTTTAGATCTTTTTCTCATTAGTTAAATTCTTAGTTCCTTCCTTTAAAAATCTCTTTACTTTAATAACTATATAAGTCTTATTATAAATGATTCTTCTTATATACTTATTGTCACTACCTTATACTATTTATTATAATCCCCCGCTTTACAATAACCCCCATTTATAATTCTAGCTTTAAAAAAACTATATTAAAATCTCCAGTTCTTTGGACTAATATAATAGAACCTATTAGATAGCTTATAGCTACTTCTAATGGTAGATCCTCTTATACTTATAATAAATAAGGCAATAATATTAATAACCCCTTATTTCCTTCTCTCTAGAACCCCATAATTACTTTATTACTATTAACTTCATTATGATTAATTCCCTCTAGTATTCACTAGATAAATTGCTCTAGTAAATATCTATAGACTATACCTACTAGCTATATCTAGATATATACTATTAGGAAAATGTTAGTTATCTTAATTAATAATCTCAGAGATCTCCTTAATCTAGATAAAGCTAAGGAGCAATAGCCAGTTATTAAGGAAGCTAAATCTAGAGATTATTACATAATTAATAATAATATAACTAGCGCTATATAGTAGTTTATTACTATGAGACTCTCGCTTAGAATAATTAACAAGGTAATAATAATTAGGGAAATATAATTTATTAAGTTAGTAATAATTATGGAAATATAAGTTAGTAAATTGACAGTAGAAAGAGAAATGTTAATACAAACTAGTACTTTAATGGTAATAATAATTGAATAAGTAAGAATAAAGTTATTAATTACACTTTTATTAAGCATATTAACCCCTAGGGAGATAAAATAGAATATAATAAAGGACTACCCCTATATATCTATATCAACATAATATACTATATAGGTAAAACTCTAAAGTTTATAATACTACTAGAATCCCCAAATATCGCTAATACTATTAATAACCTTTTAGTTAAGATATAAGAGATAATATAAGTATACTATAGCTAATATTTCAAAATTATTATATTATCTCTAGATACCTAGCGAGTTATAATAGAAGCTAAAGATATATTAATTAGGATCTCTAAAGCGTATATACCTACTTAGAATAAGTAAGCTTATTGTAGGATACCCTCTTCTAATATTTATTAAGGTAGGCTTAAACCTAAGTAGTGCTAATACTCTTCTTACCCTTAATAAGTTAATAACTCTCCCTGATAAGCTATAAGTCTTATGGTACTATAAGGTAAAAGGGAAATACTTTTATTTTATTAGAACAAAATTCTTAATTTACACTCTTATTTCTACTCTTATAATTAGAGTAATACTACTTCTTTACTACAAATACTAGAAATTTAAAAGCTCTATAATTATCTTACTATTACTCTTAAAGTAAGTAATAAGTAAATTAGTTAGCTCTTATCTAGCTAACTACTAATAATATGCTAAGTAATATAAAGATGTCTTGATAAGTAGTAAAAGAATATCCTACCAGAGGATTCTAATATAAAGCTAATAGTAATCCTATAAAGTGGGAAATAAAAGTATTGATATTATTAATAATAGTGGTAGTGTAGATAATATAGATAGGGGGAAACCTTTCGTTTTAGATAACTAATTCATAACACCTTATATAAGTAGTATTTATCTATAACTAGTATGTATAACTAGTATATGTAACTAATAAAAGAGTATAAGGATAAAGTAGTAGTAAGTATACTTAGTAAACGTATTATTAAATTACTTAATCTCTAACTACTTGAGCTAGGGAACATCTACATATATAGTTTGTTTTATCTTATAATAGTTACTTATTTAAGTAAATATTACTAGCCTATAAGGCTTATTCTTACTAATCTTATTACTTAATCTCTGATAACCTTATCTAATTAGTAATAACCTTATATTATAGATAAGACCTTTCTATGTAGATCCTACCTATATATAAGGTACTATAGTAATTTTAGGTTTATTAGAATCTATAGTTTCAATTTTAAACCTAACCTTATTGTTTATTTCAATTACAATTACCCTAAGTTTAACTTTATAGATCTATCTTTATATATAAATAAGGCTCAGAATGCTCAACTTTAATTGTAACTTCTTATTCTGCTTCTATGGCTATAAGAAATACTAAATAGGTAGTTTCTTAAGTTTGCCATTTTAGACGAATTTAATCGGTTTAGTGACTTTTAGGTATTATTTATTAGTATAGCTTATATAAACTAGATATAAGATTGATATAGTTCTGAATACTATTATTATCTTATTCAGACTTTAAGTATGTATAGTTTACTTATATAAGTATTTTATTTATATAGTAGTAACTATTCTAAATTATACTATTAAAACATCTAGTATTATTAAAATTCTTATTTTAGAGCTCCTGAGAAATTAAATAATATCTAGTATTATTTAAGTTCTTCTAAATAATTAGTAGGGTTATGAAAGCCTAAATACTTAATAAACTGCCTAAATAGGGTAGTATTAACGCCCTCAATTAAGCTATCTGCTATATTTTTCTTATACTTAGTATAAGTTAATAATACCTTTTTATTGCCTTCTATAAGGAAGGTTAATCTTTACCTTTAAGGGAGCTAGACCTACCTAAGAAAAAAACTCTCTCTTACTACTATTAACCCTATTAAAAGCTTAAATCTAATTAGTCTTTTAAAGAATTAAGCTAATTAGTCCTAAGTCTAGATAAATCTAGGTCTATATAGCTCTTTTCTATCTACTAGCTCTTCTTAGGGGCCCTTGTAAATATAATAGGGCTCTAGCTAGTAGCTAGTAGGAATAGGTACTTATTAGTATATTTATGCCTTTACTAAGGTTAGATAGAGTAAGCTATAACTAGACTTAGTAAATAAAACCTTAGAATATAGCGCGAGGCCCTTATTATTAAGGACTACCTTTAAGCTTTATAAAACCTCCTTATTTATCTTCTTTATAAAGTACCTATAGATTTTAAGTAGTATATAAGCTAGCTCTTATTATTAAGTTGGATCTAAGGGCCTAAGTAGCTCGAAGTTATTACTAGAGATATATAGCTTAAGTAGATATAGCTTGCTAGCGCTACTTCTTTATAAGGTACTTATAGATTCTAAGTATTATATAAGCTATAAAAATAAAAAGCTATTTATTAGTATAGCTTATAGTATACTTACTTCTTATCCTCTTTATCTCTCTTAGTATATATAGCTCTAATAAGAGCAGGAGGTATATAAAAGATTACAAATTAAGAGAAGAGTATTATATAAAGAGATTACTATACATACTATTTACTTATCTAGTAATTATCCCTATTATAAATTCTAATAAGAGGATATATTTCTTTAAGTATATAATAGGTACTTACTAGTATATTTATACCCTTATTCAGGTTAAATAGAGTTAGCTATGACTATACTTAGTAAATAAAACCATTAAATATAGCGTAAAGCCCTTATTATTAAGGATTACCTTTAAGCTTTATAGGACCTACTTACTTATCTTCTTTATAAAGTATCTATAGACTTCAAGTAGTATATAAGGGCTAGCCCTTATTATTAAGGACTACCTTTAAGCTATAAAGCACCTATAGATCTTAAGTAATATATAAGCTATAAAAATAAAAAGCTACTTATTAGTATAGCCTATCGTACGTATACTTACCTCTTATCCCTTATTATCTCTATTAGTATATATACCTCTAATAAGAGTAGGAGGTATATGAAAGACTATATATTAAGGGAAGACTACTATATAGGGAGACTACTATACTATTCGCTTAACGTGGTTAATAAGCGAGCTAGCCGGATAAGCGAGCTAGCTACCTAACCACGACTATATTACATTTATAACTAATAGGTAGTACTAAGAAAGGCATCTTGATTAAAACTACTTAGAAACCTGTTTATTAAATATTTCTTTACTAAATTAATATATTTATATATTATAACTAGTATTCCTATAGATATTATATTACTATTAGCCCGTCTTAGTCCTTAGTTAGTAACTACTATTCTAATATATTTCCTCCTTAATCTAAGTTATTACCTCTCTCTATAACTAAATATCCTCTATGTTAATTATAATAAGACTCCCTCCTTATCTAAGCTAAGCTTTTTTAGATCTCTAGTATTAGCTAAGTAGGTTATTCTCCTCCTAAAGACTTTTATTCTTAGACCTTAGTAAGGTAATTTAGTATATAAATCCCTATACTCCCTTTAATAGATACCCTATAGCTTTAATAATTAAAGTTAGATAGTATACTCTCTGTACTTAAATATATAAGCCTAGCCTATCTAAATTCTCTCTAGATATTTGTTTCTATAATTACTTATATAAATATTTTATAAAACGTAGGTAAGAAGTCCTCCTTTATAATATAGGTATTACCCTATTATATCTTTTCCTTAATTTCTTAGCTATAAGCCTTCTTTAGTAGCTTAAAATATCTAATATCTAGGGCTAAAGTAGATAAGATAAACAAGCTAGTATATAGAGTATAAGAATATTGTTTTCTTTATAATATATCTTAAAGTTAGTAGCGTAATAATTTTTATACCTATTAATAACAAGGAGGTAATAACTACTACTTATATATAGTTTTATATACTAGTTAAAGTATTATAGCTAATCTAGGCCTCTTTTATTTATTATCTATCTATTTTTAGACGTTATAATAACCTAGTTATATAAGAGACTAGATTTAGTATACCAGGTAGAGAGGTAATATAAGCTTATAATAATAATATATAGCGGGATATTATAGCCTAATAAGCTAATAGCCTAAATAACTATAACATATTTATAATTACTAGGCTATATTATATTTATATTTAAACGCCTTTCTATACTTATAATAACTATTCTAGTTATAATCTAGCCTATTATAAAGCTAGTCTTATTAAAGTTATAAAAATTAGACTCTATAATACTATATTTCATAATTATATTTGCTATAAAACTATATACTTATTATATCTAGATCGTCATATTAGGCCCTCTTATAGTTATACTTATAAAAAAAGCGTATCTAGAGCTATAGTTATTACTTAACAAAGTTCGAAGCCTAGCGCTTCCTAACTAGTAGCATATTATAGTTAGCGCGTAGTTAATTAGCTATATCTTCTATACTACTAATATAGAGAGGAAACGATTAGGAATCTAGATTATGAATATATTTAACTAGCTTCTCTTCTTTAAGTATAATTAAATTTCATAAATTAGGTATTGTATTCTATTATAATAAGATTCCCTTAATTTATATACTAAGGGTTAAGGGAGGGATAGAGTAGATCTTTATTTTAGCTTAGATGCTAAGATTAGGGGTTTTCGAAATAGCCTAAAGGGCTAGACTTAATTAAGCATCATTCTTTTATAATATTGTTATAGCGTTATAGTATTATATAAGTTAAGAGGTAGAATATAGGTTAAACGCGGTCGGGTAGCTAGCTCGCTTATTAACCTCGTTATATTTAATACTAGATATTATAGGTAATATCCTATTAGAAGCGCTATCTATTTCCTTCAGCGCTATAGTTATATTCAGTCCTTTCTCTACCTTATATTCTACTATTTTTATTATATTATCTTCCCCCCCTATACCCCTTAATACCTTTACCTAATAATATATATTAAAGACGCGCTACGAGCGCCTATAGTATATACCTCGAAGCTATAATTAGTCTTAGAATATTAAAACATAGAGAATAGAATATATAGTATTACTAATTAGACTTATTCTTCATATAGCGAAACCTTGCTAATAGAAGGTCTCTCCTTAGAGCTAGCTATATCTAGCGCTCCCTAGTACTATTTAATAAGTTACTTATATATATAGCCTCTTTAGTCGCTTCTATTCGAGCTATATACTTAGCTTTATAAGTGCTAGTAGTAGCGCTGTTTTATAAGGTAGTATTCTAACTTATTGTATTACCTTTAACTAAAAAGAATATATATCTAAGTATAGACTTTCTCTCAAGCATATAATTACCCTAGAATTAAATCTTAGAACCCTGGTATTCTTATAATAGGTATATTATAATTCTATTTTAATACGTACTTCGTTTTATAATTTAAATATCCCTTAATTCTGTCTAAGACTTTCAAATATAATAATGAGGGATCAGCTATAAAGCGGGCGCATTAGTTTACTATAAACGCTATATTAGGTCTAGCTTTTATAGCTACGTAAATTAGAGAGGTAACATATTATTAATATAGTCTAATATTAGCAGTTTTAGCTATATTATTATATTTATAAATGTAAGAGTACTAGTAATCTATGGGGGTAGTATATTTATTTATATGTACTTTCTTTATTACATGTATCAATAATATTCTTAGTATAGTTATAGTGCCCTATAGTAAATACTTTATTTACTTTATCTATAGTTATTTCTTAGCCTAGAAAGGTAGTAACCTCTCCTAGATCCTATAATTTAATTAACTTAAATATAGAGGTAAATAATTCGTTTATTGAGTTATTAGGGCCTATGATTAATATATCATTAAATAACATAATAGTATCATTTTACTATTAGTATTAATAATAAGAACTCTAAGAAGAAGAATTATATAGGATTAAAATAATTAGGAATAATCCCTAATAAAGGAACCTATTTAGGACTTATATATAGGATATACTTAAGCCTAGCTTAAGAATAGAATACTTTTAGCTTATCTTATATTATATATTACCTTATAAGGATTATAACTAGTTACTATAGCTCTTAATACTTAATCTATCTTAGTAATATAAACTAATAAGATAATACTATTTACTAAGTATTATCCCTTAGCTTCTATTAATAGAAATCTACTATTAAATAGCTAATTATAAGACCTTGGGAAAATATAATCCTTATTTAATAATAATACTAGCTTACTTAAATAACTCTAGAATGCCTTTTAAACTTCTTACGCTTAGATTATTAACCTTAAGTACTAAAACTAAATACTTTAGAACTAAGTTAATACCTAGCTTATTATTATTAATAGATATAAGAAACTTAAGCTTAACTTATTTACCCTATTTAATAAGACCTTAGGATAACTTAAGGGATTCCTAATCTAAGTTAAGAACTATTAGGATTTTTATTATAATATCTTTAGTAATAAAATTAAGAAGGTTAGATATACTTTTAATTTTCCTTAAGCAATAAGCCCTTTAGTAGTTCAAACCCTTCCTTAAAAACTCCCTAGATAAAGAAATACTAAATAAGTATTCTATAAAAGTATAAGATATTTTTAGTAACTTCTAAGGCTTTAAATATACTTTAAAATCCTTATTCTAGAATCTAGATAAAAATTAATAAATAGAATAAGACTTACTTTACTTTAAATAAGCTAAGTTAGCTAAGGATTATATTATAGAATTATAATATATTTATATATAACTCGACTTAACTAATAAAAGTAAGATCTTTATATTCTATACTAACCTTAAGGATAAAGTTAAAAATAAAATTAGTAAGGTTAATAGACTTAATAACTTCCTCTAGTATATAGAAATTATAATAAAAATTAATGATTAATTATATTAATAATATACGAAAAAAGGAGAATAATAACTATTTCCTAATTAAGGATATAAACTTCAATAGTAACTATATAACTAGTACTAGAATAATAATCATCTATAAATAAATAACTAATAGTATAATCTTAAAGTAGTGTCACATGCGGGCCCTTCGGGCTTAAGGGTGCAGCTACCCTTCAGACGTTTTCCCCTGCGCCACGCGGTCGCAGCGCAAAAGGTATAGGATATTTAGAACGAAGGCTCTGAATGCAGCTGCACTTAAGTACGCACGCCTAGCGCCGTGATAGTAGCTTAATATAATAAGTAACCTATAGATACTATAGCAGACCTATAGAACTTAATATAGCTACTAAAGATACTCGGAAGGCTTTTAAGTGTTTTACCTATAACTAAATTAGATATATTAGATAAAACTACTTATAACTTAAGAAGAAGTAATTTGCGCTTATTCTAAAATAAATATAATAAATCAGTACTATAACTAGGTATATTCTATATAAATAGCTTAGTTAAATTATATATTATAACAATAAGTATAGTTTCTACTTAGACTCTAAGGAATAAGCGGGATAATACCTAAAGAACTCCTACAACTTAGGGTATAATACTATAGGGATAATACCCATACTAATAAAAACTATTATAATAGGATACTAGAGTAATACTAAGCTTAAATATAAAGCTACTAAATAGCTTAATTAGATATTATATGTTTATAGAACCCTGAATAATCAATAAATACTATATAATAACTTAATTTATATTAAATAACTTAAGAACGCTCTATAGCTTTATAAATAATATTTCAAGACTAACCCCTATAACCCTATATAGTAATATTAAATTAGAGCTATAGAATTATACTTCGAAATATAAATCTATACCTAAAATAACTTAGAATAAATTTAATAAATTAATTAAGACCTAAGAGAATAAATTAATTAGGAATATAATAAAGAAGAAGGGGATTCTAGAGAAGTCCTTAACCCCTATATAAGATAGTAAATTAATAAATAGGTATGAGAATAAGAACCTAAGACCTCTTTTATTTAACTTAAATAAACTTTATAATATTATATAATAATATATTTAGATAATAACTAAGAAACCTAAATCTAAGAATAACATTACTAGTTTTAAAGAGGAATCTAATAGTAAAGAAATAAATTTAAGACTCTAAATATAAGAAGTTATATCTTTTAGTAATAAGTAGAAGATATATTTTTATAAAATAACCCTAGAATAGCAAAAAGAAGTATGAGACTTACTCTTAGATAATAACAATAATAAATACCTATAAACATACTAGGTATACTATCTTAATAATTAATATAAGGAATACTTAGGAGAAAGGTATAAATATAAGCACTACCCCTAGAAGTAGAATAATAGCTCTATCCTACATACGTACTACGTTTTTTAGCTCCCCTATTAGTAAATATATTATTAAGACTAAAAAGGATTAGCTACTTTTATACCTAGTTATAACTACCCTATAAAATACTTAAATAATATAAAGATATTATAAGAAGAATACTAATAAAAATAACTAGTAGAAGAAGATATTATATTTATTATACTAAACCTAATAAAGTATTTAAACTTAAATCTAATACCTTAGACTTTGCTATAAGTATATAACTTAGATAATATAATAATAAAAACTAATTATAACTAATTACTCTTATATTAAAAAAGCTCAATAAATCAGAACTTAACTACTAGACTTATAATAAAGAACGATAAGAATTTATTAAAGCTTTTAAAGAATAGAGACTATAACTAATAGAAACTAAGTACCTAGTTAAGGTATATATAGATTATAAGAATCTTTTATATTTTATTACCTTAAGGACTTTTAATAAATAATAAGTAAAATAGTTAAAATTTCTATTTAAATTTAACTCTAAATTTATCTATAAGAAAAAAAATAAGAATAATAGAGCTAATACTCTTAGCTAGTAACTATATTATGATATCCTAATACCTAAAGAAACTTAAGTTATCTTAAAAATGAGACAAGAATAGGAACCTTGTACTAGCTATAAAACTTCTAATAATAGCTAGGAGAGTTAGTACTAGTATAACTAGATGGATAACCTGTAAAATTATTAGAAAAGTATACTTAGTACCCATATAAAGATACTAAGGCGTTACTAAAATATAAAAATATATTTAATAATGATATAATAAGACTATTATGAAATAAGAAGTAGTAAATACTATTAAAGACTATAAAATCTATATTAAAAGTAAATTAACTTAATATTCACCCTATAATAAGAATTAACTATTACCTATCCCTAAAGTAATATAATAATTAACCTTATTTAACTTTATTATTAAACTACCTAAGTTAAAAGAACTAATAACTAATACTAAGTAGAATAGTATTTTAGTAATTATAAACTAACTTATAAAATATACCTATCTTATCCCTTATATAGAATCCAGTACTACTAAAGACCTTAATTATATATTCTTTAAAACTATTATTAGCTAATATAGAATACTAATAGAAATTATATTAGATAGAGATACGTTATTTACTTTAAAGTTTTAGAGATCCCTAATCTTATAGCTTAGATCTAATTGTAAACTATTTACTACTTTCTACTTATAAACTAATAGATAAACCAAATAAATTAACTAGATTTTAGAGACTTACTTATATTATACTATTATATTAACTATAACTAGGATAATTAGGTATTACTACTACTAATAGCCTAATTCCCTTACAATGATATAATAAGAGAAAGTATAAAAGAATTACTACTCTACCTTAACTGTAGATTTAACTTAACTATAGAGAACTATAATAAGGCCTAGTAGTACTTAAAGCTATAGTAAAAATTAATAAGATTTAAGGAATATAATAAGAACTCCCTAAGGACCTCGAATTCAAATATAAACAAATATATAAGTATACTAATAAGAAAAGAGTTAGCGGACTAATTCTAAAGGAGGGAGATGGTATCTACCTCATATAATAAAATCTTAAGATTAAATAACTAAGCGATAAATTAGATTCTAAAAACCTTAAATTATTTAAGATTAATAGAAAGATTTCTAATATTAAGTATAAACTTTTATCACCTAATACTGAAAAACACTATCTAATATTTTTATTTTACTTCTAAAACTAATACTATAAGAAGTATAAGTGAATAATCTTATTATTATAGAATCTAAGAGACTAGAATATAAAGTTAAAAGAGTTGTTAACTACGCTAGGGATAAGAATAAGAATAATACCTTATTCAGTAGAAGGGATATAGATATAAGAATAATATATAGGAACCTATAATAAACCTCGAATATGTATAAGACGAACTACGAATATATTAGGAATAATAACTATAATATTCCCTATAAGTAAAAGCTATATAATAAACGCATAAAAATAATATTCAACTTATTTAGCCTTAGCCTATTATTAGACTATAATAAACCAATCAACCTAGAAATAAGAACCTATTTATATAACTAGGGATACCTATTAACTAAGAATTATAATCTAGTAAGGAAGAACTACTATTAGGAAGATCTAGACTAAACCTAGTACTAAATAAAGATTAATCTAGTTTATTAGAAGCCCCTTAAGAAGATAAATTATTAATAACCTATACTTCTTAGGCTTCTAATACACGCTCTTTAGCTTCCTACTCCTCTAATAACTATATCCCTTGTAAAATTAGATTAGAACTATAATTCTATAAAAACCTCTTTTATTTATAAAGATATAATAAATAACCTAAGGCTATAGCTAACTACGCCTATAGAACCTCTAAAGCCTCTTCTACTTCTTACTCTTCTTACTCTACCTTCGTTTACTCCTTAAAGTAATAATTTACTTCTAAAGTATTAGTTATATAAAGTATAGACCTAAGAACTATAGGACTTATAAGTATTTAGTATATCTCGACTATTATAGTTTATAGAACTACAAGATATATACTCTCTGTAATATTTTAAATTAAATAAATCTATCTTATATATATAGTTATACTAAAAATAAGGAGAATAGGGTATTATATTATAACCTTACTAATCGACTAAAGTAATTAAGGGCCTAGCAATTCCATTTAATTTCAGTACAACGATTCTTACGCAAATTAGATAACTTTTAAATATAACCTAATATAGTATTAGTATTATAGAAAAACTAGGAAGTATAATTAACGACCCCTAACCTAGGAGTAATAACCTACTTATATTAGTATTAGAGAGAAGACTATTTAGAGGGAGACCTAGTATTATAACCTATTAGGAGTATATAGACTAGGGTAGCCCTATAGGCACTACTAGTACCTAGAGGACCTTTATATGTAGGATAATATAGAGAATGATAGGCCTTACCTAGCATAGAGAAACTATAGTATAAATTATATAATAATAAGATAAGAAGCAATTATATTAGATTAAAATAATTTGATAAGAACTCTAAGAAGGATTATTTAGGATTAAAATAATTAGAAATAATCCGTAATAAAGGAACTTATTTAGGACTTATATATAGGATAGACTTGAGCCTAGCTTAAGAATAGACTTCTATAGCTCTTTAGTATTTAACTTTATAATTATCCCTAAGATACTCTTAGCTTATCTTATATTATATGTTACCTTATAAAGACTATAACTAGTAGCCGTTAATCCTTGATCTATCTTAGTAATATAGACTAGTAAGATAATACTATTTACTAAGCGTTATCCCTTAGCTTCTATTAGTAGAAATCTACTATCGGATAGCTAAATATAATATAATCTATAGATTTTAGGCCTATAGGTAGTAATAAAGGTATCTATATAGTTAATACCTATTATTTAATTAAATCCTTATACTACTAATCTAGCCTTTTACTTAGTTATTATATTAGTAGTATCCTATTTAATTTTATATACTCACCTAGTACCTAGTAATATATAACCTTCAGTCACGTGATCCTCTCCTAACCACAGCCGCACTTATACGTGCCTATAGCCTCACGATCTTCAACTTCACATCGATCACAACGTGGTTTTTAATTATTCAAACTACGAAACTATTTACTCGAGGATTTATCGTGGGTTATAGATATACCTAGGACTTCGTGGATAAGGAAGAGGGAGAGGCATAAGGCCCTGCTCGTAGCAGAGCTTCTTATGCTTCTAGCTATGAGAACTTCTTAGGAAAGACCTCTTTAGTTAAGGAGTTATCTCTTATATAGTAATATTCGTAGTACCTCGCTAGAAGGTTAAATTTTTAGGTTAAGGAGTTATCTTAAATACTAGCTTTTATAGCACCTTATTATAAGGTTAACCTTTTAAGTTAAGGAGTGATCTTATATAGTGGCTTTTCTAGGCTACGAGAGCCTTACTAGCCTATTTAGCTCTAATATAATTAGCCCTAGTATAGCGCGTATCTAACTTAACATAGTAATATTTAGAGGGTTTACTTCTAAGTAGGAATATATAGGGTTCTTATATTATTTCAATTAATAGAGGGTATAGGTTAAGATACCTATATAGTATTTCCTAAATTATGCTTATAAACTAGGTGAACTTATTATAGTCTTTTTATAAAGGGGCTATAGCGTAACTCTGAACTTAATAAAGTTTATCTATTTTAAATTATAACGTGGTTTATTACTTAGCTGCGTATATTACTTAGCTACGCACTCTTTCCTATATCTATAATAATATCTAGTATTTCTTAACTATAACATATTAAATCTATTCTTAGTTATTACTATTAGAATCTCCTGATAATTCGATATCCTTTGAATAGGTTTATATATTATAACTAATCCTACTATATATATTATTATATTTCTAAGCTAGCTTAGCTCTCTTTAATAGACCCCCCTCCTTATCCTCTTAAAGTATTAGATATTTATATTTTTATTTCTCTTTTAATAAATCCTTAGAATCCTCTATACTAAGTACTTCTCTAAGCTAAATTTATATTCTTTTAGCCCTCTAGCGTTTTATAAGTACTATATTTATATCCTTAAGTATATAAAGCGAATTAGTTAAAAAAAAAGTTATATTATTACTTATATATCTTTTAATAATTACTTAATTATAATAATAATTACTATTAATAAGCTTTTTTTTTAAATAAGTAGAGATCTAATTTTTAATAAAGTTAGATTATAATATTATTTATTATAAGTTAGAAGGTATTTATAACTACTAAGGTAATAGTATTAAAGGGTTAGCTATAAGAGATATAAGTATCTATAAATATATATTAAACTTCTAGTTAATATAATCTAGATTCTATAGTAAAATTCTAGTGCTTAGGAATATAGAATTAATATTTTCTTTATTAAAAACCTTATTATAAGTCTAATAGAAGGTAATAAAGAACTTAGATTTAGTAATATAATTTATAGAGGCTTAGATAAAGAGGTTAATTCTATTACTATATATATATTTTAGAAGTAAATAAAGGGTAATATCTAATAGCTAGAGTAGATATAATAAATATATAGATATATTAACTATTCTAATATTATTCTACTTATAGTAATTATTAAATTTAGCTAATAAATAGTTCTTATAGCTATTAATAATAAATATCTAATAGATACCCTTAGTTTAGTTCTTAATATATTTATTAAAGTATTTAAAAACCTATCTAATTATCTATCTATTTATTAGTAATAGACTTAATAACCTAGTTCCTTAGAAAACCTAACTCTATAGTTTAACTAGTAATATAATATATACCCTTAATAATTATGAATAGAGGGATATACTACCTACTTAAATTAATATAACTAATAAATATAACCTACTTATAGTTACTAAGCTAGATAGACTTTACTTTACTATATTAATTAGCATATATTACTACTATTAATTTAGTAATTATACTTATTATAAAGCTAGTTTTATTAAGATTCTAAAGGTCCTTCTCCTAGATTCTATATTTAGTTAGTATATTATATAA
>JAOQIF010000883.1:0-35812 GCA_026260285.1 Colletotrichum sansevieriae | reverse complement strand
AAGTATAACTAGATTAGTTACTTATAAAGGGACTACTAGAAGGCTAAGAAGTCGAAGGATAGTCCTAGAGTAGTAAAAGCTATTAAGGAAATAATATATTTAGACTCGGGAGAGGTTAAAAACAAAGAGGACCCCTCTAACTTAGGAAATAAATAACCCTAGTATAAAATCGGGTATTAGAGATAATAGAGGAAGAGCAGGCTAGTTAGGAATAGTTCTAATTAGAATATAATATAAGCAGGCCTTCTATAATATTAGTAGTTAGAGTTAATAAAGGTACTCCTACTAACGCTTTAATAAACTATAGATATAATATCTATATAATAGTAGACTACTAGTATGCCTACTGCCTCTATTTACTATATATTAATTACTAAGTATAGTAATTATAAAGCTTTGCTAATAACTTAGCTTAAGCTATAGCAAAAGGCATAGCTATATTATACCTCGAGATTAGTAGCTATATATAGTAACTCTTTGCTTATATAATAAAATGACTAGATATTAACCTCTTCTTAGGGAAGCTATAGATAGAATAAAACTATATTATTTATAATATAGTAGAGAAGCAGGTATATTATAGGAAAGCGGGGGTTATTATTACCCTTTAAGGATAGGAAGAACCCTAGAGAGTAAGGGAGATCTAAGAAGCTTGCTAACTTAATACTACCTCGTTTATAGCGATCTACTAGAGGGTTAGCAAGAGCTAGCTATCTAGGCTAGAAGTAGGAATATAAGTAGTAAGCCTAAGGGATATTAAGAAAGCGCTTAAGGTAAAGAAACTAGAAGACTATTTAGAGAAATTACTATAATATATTTATAATAAATTCGCAGAGCTTTTTAAGCTAGCTAAGTTATACCCCTTACCCCTAAGTTATCCTAGTATAGATTACGAAATCTACCTCGAGTATAATACCTCTAGCTAAGAGGCGCCCTTGCCCTAGGGACCCCTCTATAGTATATCTAGGGAGGAGTTATTAGTATTAAAAAAGATACTTATAAACCTGCTTGATAAGGGCTTTATTTAGGTAAGCAAGTCTCCTACTAGGGTGCCTATACTTTTTATTAGGAAGCCTAGCAGAGGATTATAGTTCTATTATAACTACTAAGTATTAAATATAATTACTAAGCGAGACTACTACCCCTTACCCTTAATCTAAGAGACCCTCTAGAGGGTTAGTTTAGCAAAGTAGTATACTAAACTAGATATAGTAGCTGCTTTCTATAAGATTCGTATAGTAGAAGGGTACTAGGAAAAAACCGCCTTTTATATATAATATAGACTCTTCGAGTAGCTAGTCTATCTATTCGGATTAAGCAGAGCCCCTATAACGTTCTAACGATATATTAATAGCATGCTCTAGGAGTTCCTTAATAACTTTATAATAATATATATTAATAATATATTAGTCTATAGCAGCAGCTCCTGAGCAGACTACGAGTAGAAGGTGCATAAGGTTCTCTAAGCCCTCTAAGAGGCTAGTCTTAACCTCAACCTAGTAAAGTATAAGTTCTCTATAAAAATAGTAAAGTATATAGGATTTATCCTAAAAGTAAGCAAGGGTATTACTTATAATATAGAGAAAGTATAGGTAATTATTAAGGAGGAAGCGCTTATTTTAATAAAAGAATTATAAAGTTTCCTAGGGTTTACTAATTACTACTAAGTATTTATATTAGAATACTCAGGGGTTATAGAGCCCCTCACCCTCCTAATAAAGAAGGGAGCACTATTTATCTAGGGTAAGGAATAAGAAGACGTATTCTAGGTGCTCAGATGCTGCTTCTAAACCGCACTAGTATTATATTACTTTAACCTATAAGCCCTAACTATAGTTAAGATAGACTGCTCAGGGTTTGCTTTAGTGGGGGTGCTAACTTAAGAAGATATATAAGGATAGTACTATCCTATCGCTTTCTACTTATAGAGGCTAACCCCTGCCTAATATAACTACCTAATCTATAATAAGGAGCTATTAGTAGTAATTACTTATTTAAATATATAGGATACCGAGCTAAGAAGCTACCCTAGGTTTAAGGTCCTTACTAACTATAAGGGCTTCGAATACTTTATATAAAAGTAATATTTAATAGAATACTAAAGTCGCTAGGCGGAGTAGTTATCGAGGTATAATTTCTACTTAGAATATTAACCTAGTCGCCTAGTAGTTATACTTAATATACTCTCATGCTATAAATAGGATACTCTAAAGGGATAGGAAGATAAACGAGAGAAAGGGAGGGTAATATAGATAATCCCTAACTCCGCCCTAGGTAAGGTAAGGAGGTTAGTAATAGTTAAAGCCCCTGCTATAATAGTATTCGAAGATCTAGCCCTTTAATATATATAGAATAAAGCATAAGCAGAGGATAACTAGTACTAAGGGGCTTACTTCATAGTAAAGAGGGGCGACTGAAGCTTCCCTCCCTAGCTAGGCCTGAAACTATAGATCGCTAAGTATAATATTAATACCCTTAGCTGATTAATATTCAGGGACTAGATCTAGGTGCTAGGATTAATAGATAAAAACTACCCTTAGAACGTGCTTCGAATGTAGTTAATTTAGAAGTACTACGACTTAGTAATAATAGGCTACCCTAGCTAGAATAATACCCTAGCTATCCTAGCCTAGTAATACTTCTAGCTAGGATAGTCCTCTATAGTTCGCTAGTTCACGAGAAACTATAATAGCTATAGGCATAGAACGATTTAGCAATAGGCGAAACGCAGGCTTCTCTAACCCTTACTAGTAATAAAATAGCTATATTACGATCTTATAATAGATTTCATTATAAACCTCCTATGCATAGTAAAAATAGGGTCGAGATACTTCTAGGTAATAGTTAATAGGCTCTCTAAGATAATAACCCTAGAAGGGATACCTTTAATAGATATAGAAGCGTGCGCAGAACGCTTTATAAACTACTACTACTAATTCTATAGTATATCTAAGTCGATTATTAGTAATAGGGGTAGTAACTAGATAAGTTAGTTCTAGTAACGGTTCTACATACTCATAAAGATTAAATAACGCTTAAGCACCGCCTTCTACCTGCAGATAGATAGAGTAATAGAACGCTTCAATCAAGAGATCTAAGTAGTCCTACGGATAATAGTTAACTTCGCCTAGGATAACTAGGAGGTTTACTTACCCTCTATTTAACTAGCGATTAATAGCTATAATATAGCTATAACGGGAGTAAGCCTATTCTTCTTTACCTATAGATACTACGTCGACCTAGTATTAGTAGTATAGCCCGCGCTAGAACTATTAACCTCACGCAAGTCAGCTGCTAATAAGTTTGTTAGTAAACTAAAATTAACTATAGAATTAGCCTAAGCAGCTATTACTATAGCCTAATAGACTATAGAATAATTAGCAAATAGTAAAAGGATACTAGTAGAACGCTACGAAGTAGGCGATAAGGTCTAGCTATTGCTAGCTAACTTCTATATAAAGAGAACCTATAAGAAGTTAGATTAGCTATACCTAAAGTATAAAGTAACTAGGGTAATCTTACTAACTATAGTTAAGTTAAACGTTCTAAGCAGGGTTTATAACTAATTTTATATTAGCTTACTACGCTATGCTATAGATAACCCCCTCCTAGGCTAAGAAGTTAATAATCCCTAACTACCCCTGATTTTTAAAGATAGAGAGGATAAATAGGAAGTTAAGTCTATTCTAGCTGCGCGCTAGAAGCATATAGGTAGAGGTAGGTATTATAAGTTATTAGTTAAATAGATAAGGTATAATCAGCCTACCTAGGAGCCCCTATAATCGCTCTAAGATAACTAAGTAGTAGATAAGTATAAAGAAAAGTATAGCCTAATAGATAAGAATAATAATAACCCCTAGTATACTATACTATAAGCTAGGTAGTAGTTAATAAGCAGGGGTAGGATAGAGGGATAGCAGCTAGGTAATTTATAATTAGAGGAGTAGGTAGAAATAGGAAGCTTTATTATAGCTTAAGGCTATAAGAAGGTAGAATAGGACCTAAGCAAGCCCTAGGTAGGTAGAAAGCAGGTAGATAGCAGGCGAGTAGAAACTATAAACCTAGGAAGATAACCCCTTACTCTTCCTACTCTTTATAAGTAGTAATAGTAATATTAGTAAGCTAAGAAAAGGGGTTAGATTATTAGGAATAGAAGAAAAGCAAGAATAGGATAAACCTTATAAAAAACCTTAGCTATATCTAGGTAAGCCTAAGCGAGGTAATATAGCTACGCTTTATTAAGCTTAACTAGGAGGGAAAGTAAGGTAATAGTAATAATAGAAATATTAAGGATAGGAGTAGCTAGAGAACTAGTAGAAGGTATAGGAGAGGTATCCAACTTAATAGCAGCCTTAGTAGTATGCTTTATAATAATATAAGCATAGACCTCATAGTTCTAGATAGAAGTAGTATAAAGGAGTTCTATATAAGCCTCGATCTATATAAGAAGCTATAACTATTAATAATAACCCTAAAATATAGAAATAGCAGAGTCTTACTAAGATCCTCTTATCGAGGCTATAGCAAGTAAGGCAGTCTTAGCTAAGAGAAGCAAACTCCTCCTAGTAATAAACTATACTAGGGTTACTCTAGTAGAATATTAGCTTTATAGAGAAGGAATAATAGGGAAGCAATACCTATATTAATATAAGCAGACTTAATAGCCTTATTAGAATAGTAGATATAACGGATAATATTACTTATAATATAGTTAGTCTTATAATAGTTAAAGGGCGATAGGATAGCATACCTCGCTTAATAATATTATAGCAAGCTATAATATTACTAGGCTTCTTAGCCTTAGCTATAGCAGATATATACTTTAGGCAAGGGACCTTATAAAGAGGTCCCTAGGTCTTATCCTAGGGGATACTACTAAAGACGAGCTAGTATAGATAGGGACCCTAGTAGAATATTAGAAGAACGCTAAATAAGTAGAAATTAATATATTATAAGGGGCTCCCGAGCGATAGGATATATTAGGAGGGGGCGGTCGAGGTAATTATATAGCTCCTAGCTAGCTAGGGCGTAGAGGGGGTTATCTATAAGATCGAAGTTATTAGGGGTAGCCTCCTTATAGTTAGAGAGGCTAGCAGAGGTAGAGCAGTTAGAAGGCAGGCCCTTAATAAGAGGAGGAGACTCTATCTCCTTATTAGAGTTAGGGAGGGGCTATATAGGGTTAATTATAGCGAAACTACGGGGAAAGAGCGGGTAGTAACTTATAGGGGGTATTATTATAGAGGCAAGGGAAATTAGATTAATTAGATCTACGTAAGTTAGTAATTAATAGGGGTTCGGATATAATAAACTTATACCGATATAGACCGGAAATATGCTAAAAACGCTACTAAAACGATAACTTATTAGCTAAAATAATATTATAATTAATCAATTAACTTATACTAGTTTAGGTTAATAAGTAGAGGAAGAAAAAAAACAACAAAGCAAACTAGGGGTGCGAAAAATCATATCGTTATAATTATTTGCTTATAGAGTATAGAGCAGCTAGCAGCCCGGATTAACATCGCTCTAGACTAGCCCTTAGCCCGTGCTTAAACCTGCTACTTATATAAGGGCTAGGAGGAGGGGGGCGGGGCACGTATTATAAGCTATGCTATAGCTAGCATCTAGGCGGTGCTATAGACCCTAAGAATTCTGCCCTTAACGACCGCTCTCGCTTAACGTTCGCCCTATATCCGCTTTTCTATTGCACGGAGAACCCTCTAGAAAACTTCCCTTCCTTAGCTTAGATTACTATAATTAAGGCACCCCTAAGTTGAACAAACCCGGGCTAGCCCCTCACAAGAAGATATATTCTCAGAAGGCTCGATATTATTAAGGATTTTCTCAATCTCCTTAATAAGGATTATAATAGGGTAGTATAGAAAAGTATTATTAATATAAGCCTTCGCCTCGTCGATCTACTAGCGCTAGGCTATAGGGCTAGGGCAGCCCTTCTTAGGAATCTTACGAGGGGTAGTAGCTATAGTTTTAGCTAGGGTAGGCTCCTTAATATTAGTAGTAATACTAGTAATAATATAGACTAGCTTAGTAGCCTAGGTATCGTCGTTCTAAATATTATTAGTATTATTATTAATAACCTCCTTATATTAGGTCTTAGCATCTATAGCAAAGAAGTTCTTCTTAGCTGCCTATTTACCCTTCTTATAGTCCTTATAGGACTTCTTCTTCTTAGCAGCGGACTTATAAGTCTTAACTAGAGTATTAAGGTTAATACTATAGTTACTAACTTAGTTATTACTACTTTAGTTATTACTACCTTAGCGCGGGGAGATAGGGTTAAGCACCTCGTCGTTCTAGGGGTTAGCACCCTTATCTTAGCTACTACTATCATTAGATAGGTGAGAGGATAGGACCTCGTAGTTATTAATAACTTCCTTGCTTTTAGAAGCTATTATCGCAGTAGTATTAGTTAGGCTAGCGTTTAGGAGGCTATATTTAGCAGATTTGGATAATATTATTGCTTATTATAGGAGGTCTATTGGGTAATAATTAATATATAGGAGAGAAGTAAATAAATAAAGGGTATAATAAATAGAAAGGAAGGTATAAAAAAATATTTTATAATAAGGGTTAGTAAGGAAGGTATATAAAAGTTAGCACCCTCTGCTCCTTCCTATTTGTTTTAATATAAGATAGAGAGATCGAGGGAAGAGTAGTTAATAGTAAAAATAGTAATAATAAAGGGAAAACTTATAGTCCTAATATTAATTTAGGATAGATATATTTATCCTATTAAAAGGATAGGAAAACTATTTAGTTATATAGGAGGTATACGCCTTCTTATAGCTCTTTTATTATCCTAGTTAAGAGGGAATTTAGCGTTATACTTATTAATAAGATCGCTTATATTAGGCAATAGGGAGTCTCTTTGCTCCTAGATATTATCTTTTGCTATAAAGCCTTTCTACTAGATAAGGTATTTAATAATAGGTTTATAACTCCTCTATAAGACTCTTTATTTAATAATATAGTTAAGTTCCTACTCCTTACTACTATTAACTTCAATAGGCTTTAGTAGCTAAGTCTCGTAGTTAAATAGGTCGTCTCCCTAGGCTAGCTTATATAGCTAGGCTATAGAGAGGATTAGGTAAACCTGCTAGTACTTAGGAATATCTACCTTATAAGCGAGAGGACTAATAATATGCTTAATTCGGAAGGGTCCTATCCGTCTGGAGGTCTATTTGCTATTATATCATCCTAGCAAGTGGAATCCTTTGCCGAGTTGTATCCAGACTTCGTCCCCTTCGTCAAAAGTCACGTTAGAGTAGCGGTTATTCTCGAAGAGCTTGAGGATAATATCGACGTGCTGGAGATGATCCTCGTTATTATCGCTGAAGATAATAATATCGTTGATATATACTCGAGCAAAGTGCTTATAGTTATGCAGGAGGCGATCTATAAAACGCTAAGCATAGGCTAGCGAGTTCTTAAATCCTATGAGGATAATATTAGAAACCTCGATACTATAGGGACTTATTACTACTATCCTATTATAATATCTTAAGTAGATTAGTAGTTAGTAGAAGAACCTAGTAGCGTTAAATATCGTTATATATTTCTTCCCTCTAAGGGTATTTATTATATTATCTTAGTTAGGAAGCGGGTATATATCTAGGATAGTGATTTAGTTAAGAGGGCGGAGGTTAATAATAACCCTGCCTTTTTTCATACTATTAACTACTCGCTATATAACGAAGAGCGGATAGACGACTAGGATTAGCTTATTACCCTATATTATCTTACTATTAATATATATCTTGCTATAGATATTCTCAATAACTTCGAGGTCTTTAGCGCTAAGGGGGTAAGGCTTTATTATAGCCTTCTGGTTTTACTACCCTTTAATAAGCTTAATACGTATATATTAGTCGTCTAGTATAGGTATAATCCCCTTGTTATAGTAGATATCTTAGTTATTGAGGATTTCCTTAAATCTACTAGCGAAAACTATATCCTAATTGCAGATCTTAACTCTATTCTTACTATATATAACTAGGATATCTTTTAGCTTAGGTATTCTATAAGATAGAATATTATCCGCTTAATAAGGCGGTCCTAGGCTAGATTTAGTAAGCGGGGTTATAAACTACGCGCTAGCTGCTATATTACTTATAGCTCTATTGAATTCAGATTGCGAGAACTAGCGCGAGTTTGATTCTCCTCTTATAAGGGTAATAATATCCGCATAGTTAATAAGGTTAGCTATCTCCTCTGCTTCTATTAGGATAATATAGCTTAGCTGCTAGCCTCTTAGGACTATTATTAGCCTATCCGTTATATTTCGTATAAAGATAAGCTTAGGGTTATCTGCTATAACTATTATATTAACTACACCTATATAACTAGATTGAAACTACTAAGTATTAGAGCCTTGCTAGCTTGACTTAGGGAGGTTAATAAAGCTAGTAATAACGAATGCGTTGCTCTATAGGGGAATAACTATAGTAGAGGCGTTATTAACTTATCTAGTTACTAAATGCTATCTCCTAAACTAAACTAGATACTGCATTCTATATACTAAGCGGAACTTAACTATACCCTTATTAAAGTCTATAACTAGCCCGTGATCTTTATAGAATAGTATTCCTAGCAGAAGATTCGCTCTAAGGGTATTTATAACTCTAGCTATAATAATAATATAGCTATAGATCTCTATATTGCTAACGGTGCCTAGGATATAGAAGTTAAATATAACCTGCTTTATTACCTAAAAGGTTAAGTCTACTATGTTTATCTTCTATAGTTCTATTATTTGAAACGTGGGATTTCGCATAAAGCGTAGCACCTAGTTCCTATTAACTAGAGTTATTAAGGCGCCTATATTAATATAGACTTCCTCTAGGCTAGCTATATTATCGCTCTTTATATTAAAGCGGAGATATATCTATTTAGCTAGTATTATTCGTTTCACTAGTTTTACCTAGGTATTAATAATTTAGTTTTTCTTAAGTAATACTTATATATTATTCGCTAGGGGAATTGCAACGAGACCTGCGAAATTCACTATATTATTAATATAGTATATAGTAGAGTCTATAACCGAAGTAGTTAGGGAGCTCGCTAGCAGGTTTCTCGCTATAAACGTAATATCTATTATCTAGCCTGCTATTTCCTCTTTGCGTAGTTACTCCGATAGGGCAGCTGAATTATAGGGGACTTCCTATACGTCTAGTAGGATATAGCTACTATTAACGAGGTCGTTAATATTATAGTTATTATTATGATCCTCCTATATATAATAGGCGTCTGAGTTAGTCTATCCTAGTTTATTATATTTCGCATAATATTAAAAACCTAGGTTTCTCTATAGCTCGTTCTATAGGTAGCGATCTTTCTAGTTTTAATAGTTATTAGAGCGCTAGAAGCGTTGCTAAGGCTCTGAATGCTACTAAGGTTAATAATGTTATTAGGGTTGCAGATTATTACGATTATTCCATTAGAAGTCTCGGTTATTCTATTATAGTCCCTTATTATTAGTTTATATTATATCGTCGGATTCTTCTATTATATAGTTAATGCTAATTAGAGCCTAGAGTCTGCGCTAAACTGCCTTACGTTTTTTCTTAGCTATATTAAGGTAATCCTCGAGAATATTACTAGTAGTTAGTTTATCTAGGAATTACTAAAGCTCTAGGTTAATTATATTATAGGAGATTATTAATAGCTAGCTAACTATAGATATTAGTCCTATTTATACTCTACTATATTTAAAATAGTTCTAGGTAAAGTTATAAATATCTTTATCTCCCTTGAGGTCTTCTATAGTAAACCTATATATAGCGATCTATTAGATAGACTCCTATTAGGTTAGTATAAAATATCTCCTAATAATATTATATAGGGTGTAATATCCTATGTAGAGGTAGTTCTATTATTTAATTAGCCTAAGTTAGTATTCCTACTAGCTAAATGCTTTCCCTCATAATAGAGAGCTCTAATTCTATATAATCTCTAAAGCTATAGCTAGGCTAGTAGTTTTAGTATCTAGGCTAGAGATCTATAGATCTATCTCCTTATAGTATAGAATATCCTAGTTATAAAAGATAGGTTCTATATTATACTTCTTATTAGTATCTAGCTAAAAAATACTATACTATTAGGTAAATCTACCTTCCTATTAGGTTCTTATAGGCTATAATATCCTAGTATTAGCCTCGAGCTAGCTAAATACTCAAAGGAGTAAAGCCTCGAGACCCTAGGCTAGTAGCACTAGGTAGGGCCCCTAGGATAATAGTAAAAATATTAGTAATAGCGCTAAAGTCTATTATAGCAGCTAGGTTCTCCTTATTAATAAGTCCTACTTTAGCAGGCCTATAGTAGTATTATAAAGAATTTATAATATTCTATAAATTTTTCGCTCTAATAATCCTATAATAATATCTTCTAGTGCTATAACTCGTAGTTCGGGGTTTTTACTGCTCTTATTATAAATATTATTTATTATAGCTCTTATTCTAATAGGAGGTCCTAGGGGTTTAATATCTAACTAGCTAGACTAGATAGGAGTTGCAACTCTTTTATCTCTTAGGGGCAGAAGGGTAATTCTCTCGCTAGCTCTATAAAGGCTTTCTTCTCTAGATAGGGGTATAAAAAGTGCTACTATTACTAGAGTATTCCTTATAGCTGCGATCGTATTAATAATACTAATTAATATAACTATATAGTTATTAGGCTTAAGTATCTAGTAATAGCATAAGTTAGCTTTTGCTTTCTAGCTTATATTAATAATATCTATATAGGGTATATAGTTATTATCCTATTCGAGAGAGGCGAGGTTTGCTATCTAGTTATAAAATCGTTCGCTAAGGCTAAGGGTAAAGTTATAATCCTTATAAGCCTGCTAGAAACTATAGAGCTTACGAGCCTTATTATAATATCTAATTCTAGCTATATCTCCTATATTATAATATTCCTCTATAAGAGAGGGATTATTATACTAATTTAATATTAAACTTAAATAGTTAGCTATATAAGTTAATAGTTAAAACCTCTATCTCTTTAACTTCTTTAACTTCCTTCCTTTTAGTATATAAATACTTTTAGGAAGAGGTTTCGAGGTTGAGTCTAAGTCTTCTACCTTATTATAAGTCTTTATAGTATAAGGGAGGTCTTAGATAAGGAAAAAAAAAAATAAGATAGGTTGTACTACTAGATATTATAGTCTTCCTACTAGCCTAGGGCTATAGTAAGGGTCGCTAAGACTGCGAGTAAAATAAGGAAAAGAGCAATATAAGCGTGAATAATAATAAATAGTGCAATAGGTAATTATAAATATATCGTAATATATTCTATAATAGCCGAGCCTTCTAAGCTATCTGCTAGAAGTCTCCTACTTAAAGGATGGGCGTTGAGCCTAACCGTGGTCACGTGGAATGCCACGTGATGGCCGACTATATCACCAAAAGGCGTGTGACACTTATGCAGGGACTGCCTAAGCCTGCTACGGGCCTAATAACCTATTAGTAGATATAGTACTAATTAGTAGAGTAGCTCTTCTTATAGCACTCTTTATACTATAGATTAGCCTAGTAGTTAGCCTTATAATAGCCTAGCTTGCTATACTTCAGGCAGGCGCTACTTAGGGTATTAGAGCTACTATAATTAAAATAAGCCCTCTTTAGGGCTAGCTTAGTAGTAGCTACTCGTACTAATAGCACTAAGTGCTCTATAAGTCCTTTATTGCTATACTACTCTAGGTATATATCCTATAGCTATTTTATAGTAGTAGCTATAGTATATAGCTACTATATATTAAACTTCTAGTATTTAAGGCCCTATTAAAGCTAGAGTAAAAGCTAGAAGTAAAAAGTAAGGGCTTAGGCTTAAGACTCTTTAAGGCCTAGGGTCCTAAGGGCTTAGTAGATTACTAACTACTTAGTAAAGAACTAGAGAGGCTATCAGCTAGGTTCTTACTAAAAGCTATTAAGGAGGCTATATAGCTAGTACTCCTATAATCTAGGGTTAATATAGTCTTAGTAAATAAATATAGAGAAGTTAGCTTATATTAGATTAGTAAGGCTAGTATAATAATAGCGCTATTATATTTATAGCCTAGTAGTTACTTTTATAAGTACTTAATAGATCTTCTATAGCTTAGAGGCTCTAGGCTAGAGGATATTACTATCCTCTATTACTATTAGCTAGTTATAGACTTAAGCTAGCATACTATCTTTAGTAAGGGTTCTATAAGGGTATACTAGAGGGCGTTTATATTTATAAGCCTAGGCCTTAGAGGTCTCAGAGACTAGTATAAGGTATATAGATAGGGCCTAAATAAGTATATTATTCTAGTTAGCTTAGTATTAAATAGTTATAATAAGTTTAGCAATAAGGGCTATATTAGAGCTTATAGTAGCTAGAGGGGTTTTAGAAGCAAAATCTTCACTTAACTTATTAGGTATAGAGGTGCTAGTAATACCTTAATAGCCTGATCTTATACTACTACTTAGTCTAGAGCTAGCTACCTATTAATTAGGTAAAACTTATTTAATTATAAGTATATAGCTTAAATAGCTAGGCTAGGGAAGGAAGGAGTAGTAGTAATATAGGGGTTAATTATTATTAAGAAGATAAGTTAGCTCTTCTAGCTACCTATGCATATAACGCCCCGTTTTAGGGCTTAGCTAACTAATATAGTTAAACCTCAGCAGAGGCCTGGCGCTAGTTCGGCGCCGGCTCGGCGCCATAATCCTAATCCCTTATAATAAGGGGTAGGAAATAAGTATACTATAAGCTATATTAATAAGTAGCTTTTTAATTTTATAGCTTATATACTACTTAAAATCTATAGGTATCTTATAAAGAAGTAATACTAGCGAGCTAAATTTACTTAAGCTATATATCTCTAGTAATAACTTCAAGCTCTAATTTAATAATAAGAGCTAGCTTATATATTACTTAAAATCTATAAGTATTTTATAAAGAAAATAAATAAGTAGGTCCTAGAAAGCTTAAAAGTAGTCCTTAATAATAAAGGCCTCGCGCTATATTCCGAGGTTTTATCTACTAAGTCTAGTTATAGCTAACTCTATTCAATAGTAATAAGGGTACAAATATACTAATAAGTACTTATTATATATTTAAAGAAATAGATCTTCTTATTAGAACTTATAATAGGGATAATTAGTAGATATATAAATAGTATAGTAATCTCCTTATATAGTAGTCTCCTCTTAAAATATAATTTTTATATACCTCTTACTCTTATTAGAGCTATATATTAATAGAGATAATAAGAGATAAGAGGTAAGTATATTATAAGCGATATTAATAAGTAACTTTTTATTTTTATAGCTTATATACTACTTAGAATCTATAGGTACTTTATAAAGAAGTAGCGCTAGTAAGCTATGTCTACTTAAGCTATATATCTCTAGAGATAACTTTAAGCTCTAACTTAATAATAAGAGCTAGCTTATAGATTATAAGGGAAAACGCTTTAGTATTATAAATAGTAAATAGGTAAAGGTTAGTATATTTTAATTACGCTATATTAAGTAGATTCTATATTAAAGAAGCGAAAAGTCTAATTATAAGCTAGTATAGCTCTATAAAGCTAAGGGCTTGCCTAGAGATTGTATAATTTAGTAGTTATATAACTTAAAATTCAAATAGGTCTAGCCTAGTATTATAACATTACCCCCCCCCCCTTTATTAGTATTACTATTTATAGTAATCAACTACTATATATATAAAGTATTATCCTAAATAGTATTCCTTTTGTAAGTAGTTATACTAGGGTATTATTATTATCTATAGTAATAGGGTTCTTATTTTAAGTAGTAGCTAGAAGCTAGGCTAAGTGGTACTTTAGTAGTTTTATAGTAGCTAGGTTAGTAGTATAGAAGTTCTAGAGCACTACTAGAGCGTACTTAAAACTCTTAGTATTATCCTAAATAGGGTTATAGTTATAACCCCTTTAGTTAATATAATATTATAACTATTTATAGTATAGCTAGCTAGTAGTTACTTATATAACTTTATTATTAGTTTTATAATACCAGTATATAAAGAGAGCGAGGGTAGGTATAATATTAAAGTCTAAATTATTAATGATATTAAGTTATATTAGAAGGTAGCTAGTAAGGTAGGAATAATCTAAGGAGTTTAAGAGTACAAACTTACCGTCTATAAATCTCTTATTAATATACAAGACCTCTATAATTCCTTATGCTTTATTACTAATACTATGTCTTAAATAAACTAAAGCCTTAGTATATAATTTATAGCTTTAGAAGATCTGGAGAGGTATAACATGATATATACTAACTAATAATTCTAAGGTAATAATTACTATAATTTCTACTAAAGCTATAATATTCATAATAATAGATTCTAGTAAAACTGGGGATATTAATAAGGACCCCCTATATAATATTAATCCTATACTCATTACTATAACCTAATTAGATACTAGATTTATTATAAGCCTAAGTACTAATCCTCGAAGTATAATAATAATAAATAGACCTAAGAGTTTAATAAGTTTAAGTTTAAATACTCTTAAAATATTACTAAAGAAGAATTTGACGCCTTCCTTATTAACTTTAAAAGTAATAATAAGGACTAAGAAGCCCTAGTAAATAACGCTAATACTAATAGCGAGGTTAAGTAATACTTTTAGAATTATTAGTAATAGGATTAGTCCTGCCCTCCTCCCCTTCTAAGTTTATTATATTTATTACTAATACTATATTTATAGTTAATAGGAATAAATTAGTTAATTCACTACTAAATTAAGCTACTTTCTATAAGGGGCTAGCCCGGGTTTGTTCAACTTAGGGGTGCCTCAATTATAGTAATCTAAGCTAAGGAAGGGAAGTTTTCTAAGAAGTTCCCTATGCGATAGAAAAGCGGATATAGGGCGAATATTAAGCGAGAGTAGTTATCAAGGGTAGAATCCTTAGGGTCTGCAGCACTATCTAGACGCTAGTAATAGCATAGCCCGTAATATATACCCCTCCCCCCCCCCTCCCCTAGCCCTTATATAAGTTATAGGTTTGAGCATAGGCTAAGGGCTAGTCTAGAGCGATATTAATCCAGGCTACTAGCTGCTCCGCACCCTACTAGTAATAATTATAATAATATGATTTTTCACACCCCTAGTTTGCTTCCTCTTTTTTCCTCCTCCTATTAACCTATATTAGAGTAAGTTAACTAATTAATTATAATATTATTTTAGCTAATAACTCGTTATTTTAGTAGCGTTTTTAGCGCGCCCTCGGTCTGTATTAGTATAAGTTTATTATATCTAAACCCCTATTAATTACTAACTCGCGCAGATCTAATTAATCTAATTTCCCTCGCTTCTATAATAGCACCCCCTATAAGTTATTACTTGCTCTTTCCCTATGGTTTTATTATAATTAACCCTATATAGCCCCTCCCTAACTCTAATAAGGAGATAGAGTCTCCTCCTCCTATTAAGGGCCTGCCTTTTAACTACTCTACTTCTACTAGCCTCTCTAACTGCGAGGAGGCTACCTCTAACGACTTCGATCTCGTGGATAATCCCCTCTATGCCCTAGCTAGCTAGGAGCTATATAAGTACCTTAACTACCCCCTTCCTATATATCCTATCGCCTAGGAGCTCCTTATAGTATATATTCTTCTACTTATTTAGCGTTTTTCTAACGTTCTACTAAGGTCCCTACTTATACTAGCTTATCTTTAGTAGCATCCCCTAGGATAAGACCTAGGGGCCTCTTTACGAGGTTCCTTGCCTAAAGTATATATCTGCTATAGCTAAGGCTAAGAAGCCTAGCGATATTATAGCTTATTATAATATTATTAAGCGAGGTATGCTATCCTATCGCCTTTTAATTATTATAAGACTAATTATATTATAAGTAGTATTATCTATTATATCTATTATTCTAATAAGGCTATTAAGTCTGCCTATATTAATATAGGTATTGCTTCCCTACTATTCCTTCTCTATAGAGCTAATATTCTACTAGAGCAACCCTAGTATAGTTTGCTATGAGGAGGAGTTCGCTTCTCTTAGCTAAGACTATCTTATTTACTATAGCTTTAATAAGAGGATCTTAATAAGACTCTGCTATTCCTATATTTTAGGGTTATTATTAATAGTTATAGCTCCTTATATAGATCGAGGCTTATATAGAACTCCTTTGCGCTACTTCTATTTAAAACTACGAGGTCTATACCTATACTATTATAAAGCATACTACTAAGGCTACTATTAAGTCGGATACCTCCCCTATACCTTCTGCTAGTTCCCTAGCTATTCCTATCCTTAGTACTTCTATTATTACTATTACCTTATTTTCTCTCCTAGTTAAGCTTAATAAAGTATAGCTATATTACCTCGCCTAGGCTTACCTAGATATAGCTAAGGTTTTCTATAAGATTTATCCTATTCCTACCTTTCTTCTATTCCTAATAATCTAACCCCTTTTCTTAGCTTACTAATACTATTATTACTACTTATAAAGAGTAAGAGGAGTAAGGGGTTATCTTCTTAGGTCTATAGTTTCTACTTGCTTATTATCCGCCTACCTTCTGCCTACTTAGGGCCTATTTAGGTCCTATTCTACCTCCTTATAGCTTTAAGCTATAATAGAGTCTCCTATTTCTATCTACTCCTCTAATTATAAATTACCTAGCTACTATCCCTCTATCCTACTCCTACTTATTAACTACTACTTAGCTTATAGTATAATATACTAGGGGTTATTATTATTCTTATCTATTAGGCTATACTTTTCTTTATACTTATCTACCGCCTAGTTATCTTAGAGTAATTATAGGGGCTCCTAGGTAGGCTAACTATATGTAAAGGTATCGAGGGGCTAAGAGCCACGGTTAGGTCAAACTAATAGCAGAAGCACCTAAAAGGTAGGGTCCGTATTATTATACTACTTTTGCTTGCTTCCTCTAAGATCCCTTATTTCTAGCCTTTAGTAAGTATTTACTAAGTCTTCGCTATAAGGGTTCTATACCCTAGACCTATAGGCCTCTCTATGCCTTTAGCCTATAGTAGCCGAAGCGTCTCCGGCTTCTCCGGTCTAGGTATCTAGTCCCTTATAATTATCCCCCTTCTAATTATAGTAATCCCTACTATAAGATCGGGTATTATAGGTTAGCCCTCTATTATTATCCTTCTTAGCTATCCGGGGTAGGCCCCGGTCCTTTACTTATTGCTACTATTATCTAGCGCGGTATTTATTTACTAAATATTCGCTAAAAGATAGTAGAGCCCTTAGAGTTATAGATATAATAGCTAGGCTTATAGTCCCGTTCCTTATAATCCCTCTCCTTTTAGGCCCTTTTATGCTCTCTATCCGGGTTATTCTAAAGGGATCTTATTATTTCTTTTTAAACGAGGGTAGTTATCCTTATAACCTCGTTTTTATTCTCCCGTTATTTACCCTTTATTTAGCGAGCACTTTCTTATACTATACCCTTATAAAGACTTCGTTTTTTTATCCTATTATTTCCTTTTAAAAGAGGGTAGTTATCCTAATAGTAGCTTCGTTTTAGTTCTCCTATTATTTGCTCTTTATCTAGCAAGCACCTTCTTATATTATGCCCTTATAATAACTTCGTTTTTTATCTTATTATTTCCTTTTGAAAGAGGGCGGTTATCCTAATAATAGCTTCGTTTTAGTTCTCCCGTTATTCGCTCTTTATCTAGCGAGCACCTTCTTATACTATGCCCTTATAATAACTTCGTTTTTTATCTTATTATCCCCCTTCTAAACGGGCGCGTTATAAGGCTATTAAGTAGGTCGGATAGCAACTATTATTACTAATTTACTAAGTCTATCTCCTAGTAGGTAGTACCTATTATAGTAAGTAACTACTATTCTTTACTATCTAAAGTTATATCTACCTTTATAATAGTTTAGCGAGGTTTCTTTAGCTATTTATAAAATAATAGCTTTTTCCCGCCCTAGGGTTAGTTCTTTTCCCTCCTTATTATACTATATTATTTAATAACTACTTTTATATTATCTAAGCCCTTTATTAAGACTTCGTAAAACCTCCCTATCTTTTAATACTTCCTTAAATATTATAAGTACTAAGAGCCTTATTAGCCGACTCCTCGCTAAGTATAGCCCTACTAAAGCCGAACTTAGTAGTAGTAACTATTAGCATAATTAAGCAGGTAGTAGCGAACCCTGCGTTAGTTATACCCTATAGCTCCCTAAGAATACCTAGGTCGTCTGCGCCTATTGCTACGATAGTGATCGTATATATAAGTTATACCGGGTTCGTAGTATTAAGTGCTATAGGGTGAGTTTAGCAACTATTCAGTAGAGGTATAGGCTAACTTTTCCTATTTCTAGATTCCTACTTATCTTATTAGTACTACTCGTTTCTATTAGAACTAGGTTAAGCGTTATATCTATGCGATTGCTACTAGCTAGTATTAATAGTATAAGATCTTCTATATCTTTATAGCTATAGAATAGGAGCAAGAGCTTCTCTAATATCTCTATAACTAGTTAGTAAACCCCACTAGTCTTAAGCCTAGTTCTAAGAACTATAAGAACTAGCTCCTTATTATAGGTATCGAGGAGAGTATAGCTTTATATACCTAGGCGCGTCTATAGGTTTTGCTCGAGGTAGGTTATACCTTATAGTTAGTCTCGCCCTTTTATTAGTCTAATATATATTTATAAGTAGCTCGCTAGGCTAAGGATAAGGTTCTAATTAAGGAGATTATAATATAGCTTAATAATACTCTCCCTACTTACTTATATAATAAGACCTATATCTTTAAGTAAGCTACCTTTTTTAATAAGCTTACTAATATTCTAATAACGTAGCTTTTAAAGAGCGATACCTATATATCTACGCTTCTTTTATAAGAGCCTTCAAAAGTCTAAGGTTCCTATATACTTTATAATACTTACTACTAAGCTCCTATTACTATCTTTAAAGTTATTAGTAGTAGTCCCGCGCCTCGACTAAATTCTTAAAAGAAGGTTAGTAACGCCTTAGTAGTAGCTTAGTAGTACTAGGTTTATAATAGCGAGGAGGATAAGTCCTCTGCTATAGAGGATAGTAACTCTAATAAAGCTATAGAGAGCAATAGTTAGGGTAGTAATAGCAATACTACTAGTAAGAGCTCTAAGGAGGAGAGCGAGGATAATAATAATAATAACAAGGGTAATAATAATAACGAGGAGTAGTAGTACTAGTAGAACTTCAGCGAGAGTATAGTGGATTTCTATAGTAATATAAGGTTAGATACCTATAAGGTTTATATTATTCTTTATAGGGGGGGTCTTCTCTTTAGTATTTTAGCCGTCTTATAGTTAATTAACTTTTCTTATTAATTTATACTACTTATTATCCTACTTATAATATAACTTATGCTATTATTTCTTAAATCCGGCTAGGATTTGCAAAGCGTTCGCTAAGTATTCTTCAGGCTCCTAGGTATTATACTCTACTAGCTAGCCTTTTTACTTAACTAAATATAGGGGGCCTATTAGCGCTTCCCTCTATAATATAATATCCTCAACTTCCTATTCCTCAGGGTTTTCTTTAAGGTCTAGGAGCTACCCCTTAGCAAGCTTTTAGCTATACTATAGCTTAAGTAGAGCAATAGAGAAGATATTATACGCTCTACTATACTTCTCTAGGAGTTATACTCTATAGGTATTAGAGCTTATAACTTCTATAACTAATATAGGAATAAATCTTAGGGCGAGCTTTTGCTAATTCTTTATAAAACGGAAGTTCTTTATTAAGAGTCCTATAATATCTCTAATATAATATAATTATACTTTTCTTCTAGTATTCGCATTCTTAGCTTATACCTTAGTTATATATCGCTAGGTCTTAGCTATTCTTTAGCAAACCTCTATTAGCTTCTTAAGCCTTTTATTAACCCCTTAAGTCCTGATCTCCACGTTTAGTAAGTAGTAGTTAACTATTCGAGGGTAATATCTTATAAGGGCCTTAAATAGGGATATACTAATAGTAGTATATTTGCTATTATTATATAAAAATTCAGCTTTAACTAGTTATATTACCTATTAGTTGCGCGAGCCTTTGCTAAACTTTATAAGATATATAGTTAGGGTCTAGTGCGTTCTTTCGGTCTAACTATCTATCTATAGATATTATATAGTAGAAATACGCCCTTCTATATCTCGGGCCTTAGTCTAGTCTCGCTAGAACTAGCTAGTAATTAGTTTATCTTAGTTACTAATAATAACCTCTAGCGTGCTATATTAGTACTCGATCTCTTAATATAGGATCCTCGCTAAACCTATAGCATCTAGTCGCTTAGTTATTACTAAGAACCGTGCTACTTTAGTTATCTAATATATAATTACTAGGATTATATTATAAGTAACTCTATTATCTCAGCGACTTTCTAGCAAGCTAGTTAAGAAGTCTAAGGAAATCTATTAGAATAGGTATGCTAGTAGTTCTAGTATTTATAATAGCCTATATAGCTTATGCTGTGGTATGCGCACCCCTTAGCAGCGCGGGTACTTAGCGACGTATTACTATATATCCTCTATTAAATATAGCTAATAAAACTTTTATAAGATTAGCTTAGCTATCTTATTTGCTCCTATATACCTTAATCTAGGTACGTTATAATAGTTTTTTAGGATTTTATAGCAGAGGGATCCCTCTTTTAGGATAATAAGTCTTCTTCTGAACTAAAGGATATTATTCTTATTAACTTAGTATCCTTAGTATTCCCTAGTATCCTAGCAAACCTTAGCTACGATATCTCTATAGAAGGGGTCTTTAGCCTATAGTCTCCTAACTATCTATTCGAGACCCGCGCCTAGTCGTAGTATATAAGCCGTTTCATCCTAAATAAGCTCCCTTATTATAGCACGTAGGATATATTATTCCGGTATAGTAACCCCAGCTCCCCCTGAGTCCTCTAGCCTATTGCTATTCTCTCGTGGAGCAGTTAGCGTAGCACCTGCATATACTTTCGTGCGGGTAATAGCACTAATATATATACTTATATATAGTAGCTTATTAGTACCTATTATAGGGTAGTACTAACTTAAGGGTAAGGATCCCTTAACCTTAGAGCTAGCCCTCTAGCAAGGTTCTTATATGCTTCGCTAGACGGCTCGGGTATAAATTCTCGCAACTATTATAGTTCCTTTAAGCTTAGTAATATGCTAGCGAATATTTGCTAAAAGCTAGCTAATAAGCCTAAGTTTCTTTCTAAGGGTAGGAAGTATATTATCTACCTTAGTATCTTCTACTACGTAGTTAGGGCGTTATAATAGTCTATTTACCGGATTAATAACCCCCGACCTATACTAGATTTCAAAGTCGAATGCTAATAGGTAGTAGACCTATTATATAAGTTTTCTATAAATATCCTATATAGGTGTAGCAAGTACTCCTTTTAGCGCTACGTAGTCTATAAGTACTACGAATTTCTCAGGGAGTCCTTATAAGTATTACGCCTAGTGATCTAAACTTTCTATAATAATAAGGAGTTCCTATTGCCTTATAGCCTAGTGCCTCTCTATATCTAAGAGCTTCCTTAACTAGAAGGCTACTAGGTATTAAACTATGCTATACTTCTGCGAAAGCACGCTAGATGCTACCTAAGTAGATATATTAGTCTTAACCCTGGTTTCTAATATTAGGTTATAGTATCTTAGTATTAGGGCTTCGGCGAATGCTCTCCAAAGTATCTCAAATATAGTCTATATCTCCCCTATCTAAGTAAAGGCTCCTGACTTCGTGCTATTCTAGCTTCCCTTAAGTATGCTAGTTATAGGGGCTATGATATGAGAATATCTTATAATAAACTTATAGTAAAAGTTATAGAAACTAAGGAATACTTAAATATCTCTAAAAGACTTAGGTACTAGCTATTTAGTAACTACTCGGATTCTATCTAGGTCTATCCTAATACTATCTTAGGTAATATAAAACCCTAGAAAGTCTACTTCTATCTAGTAGAAGTTATACTTCTTTAGTTTTATAAATAGCTCGGTAGCCCTTAGGTAGCATAGGATAGTATAGAGGTCCTTAGTATACTATTCCCTTATATTTAAGTAGATTAGAATATTATCTAGGTATATAATATAGCAGGTATCTAGAAGGTTAGCGAGTATTTAATAAATATATACCTAAAAAGTTACTAGGGTATTCATAAGCCTAAATAGTATTATAGTATACTCGAAGTACCTATATCGCATTCTAAACGCTATTTTCTACCTATCTGCCTTATTAATTGCAATTCGGTAGTATACCTCGCTTAAGTTAATCTTTGAAATAAACTTCGCTCTAGTAAGCCTATCTAGAAGCTTGCTAATTAATAGCAGAGGATAATAGTTCTTTACTATGATTTTATTTAATCCCTTATAGTTTATATATAGTTATAAGCTTCTATCCTTCTTAAGTATAAATAGCACTAGTACTCCTATAGAGCTAGTTAAGTAATATATATAGCCTACTGCCTCTATATCCCGGATATACTTAGCAAGCGTTTATAACTACTCCGCTAATATAGGGTATATCGGTTTATGCAGGGGTTCCTTGCTAGGTTTTAATTCAATATAGTATACTACTCCCTTTAGCCTTAGAACTTTCTTTACGTTCTCCTTATTAAAAATATTAATAAAGTCTTAAAGTTCCCTAGGAATCTTCTTCTCCTGCTTATTATCTAGCGAGTCTTTATCTAAGGACTCTATATCCTTCTTATTAGAGCTTATAGCTCTTATTAGGTATATAATATAAGTATATTAGCTATTCTCTATAATCTCTTAGATAATTACCTCTAGCTTAGCGAGCGAGAGGGGTTTATATAACTAGGTATATATATAAGTATCTATATAGATACCTTCCTATCCTATTGAGTTATTAGATAGAAGGATATCTCCCGCTCCTTTAGAGCGAGGGCTTATAATAAAAGCCTAGCGAATTTTCTATAGGTAACCCTGATTATCTATAAGGAAGAATATAAGCTAATAGACCTTGCCTATAGGCATAGGCCTTCCCTAGAAGTCTACTAATTCAGGGGCTATAATACTAATAGCCTCCTTTAGTTAGAGCCTCTTAATAAAGTCTTCTTATATAATATCTATTACTATATAGGTATCTATATTAACCTCTAATTTAACTTCGCTAGATACTTAGAGTGCTAACGCCTATCCTTTAATAATCTATCCTATTAGAACCGAGGTGATTTCTAGTATAATACCCCTCGGGGTTATATCTATACCTACTCATTTCCCGAGTCTTTAGTATTAGTTATACTAGGTATTATAATTACACTTATCCCACCCCGCTTTAGGTTTAGGTTCTAATTATTACCCGTTAGCTATGCACGGGGTTCGGTATAGTTAGGGGAGATATAGCTATACTTCTTATAGTTATAATATTAGGATCCCTAGGAGTTAGTAGATATACTACTAGCGCTAGGCATTATGCAAGCATCCGCTAAGTAGTTATTCTAGAACGGGGTCTCTAGGTAGCAATCCCTTAAGTCTATTAACCTAGGGGGTTGTAAGCTGCTCTTATAAGGGCGGTCTAGAGAGCCCGAGTATAGTTACTTATATAACTCGAAATAGCTAGCAGACGTTCCCCTGTATCTCCCTTCTATAATCTCTTATAATCTCTATATATATAGGGTAATAATATGCATATTAGTGCGGTTAATATCTTACTTAAAGAGTTCGTCCTTTAGGGTTCTAATAAGGCCCTAAAAGAAGGTATATACCTTTATATTACTAGTGCTCAGCTTGCTAAGTGCTCGGTTAATAGACTCCTATCGAGCCTAATATATAATTAGTTTCTTATTATCCTTCTAGTAGCACTATCTTAGAGTATTATAGTAGTTCTATTCTTAGAGCTTAGGCGCGATATACTACCTTCTTATAAAAATTCTAAAGTCTTCCTATTTAGGGTCTATCTAGTTCCCTAACTTATTTATAAGTATTTACTAATAATTCCACTATTCTATTTATAGGGTATACTCTATTATACTCAAAGCCTACTAGATATACTAGCTATTAGAGCAGCTAGGGCGATGCTTATAAGCCTCTTTAACTATAATAAGCTAATCTTCTCTTATTATACTAGTAGATTTACTAATAAGGCGTACTATATTATAATTCAGGGGTTTTTTATAAACCTTAGGCGATTGCTTAGCGGGAGCTCGGTTGCTTAATATAGTAGTAATTAGCTCCTATTAGTTAGCTATTATAGTTATAATCTATTATATTAGTACTTAGCTAGTTGCTTTATCTAGCCCTCTAGCTTAGGCTAGCCTATTAGCTATAGCTATAGATATCTAGCCCGTTAGCCTATCCGGTTTATAAGAAGGGGTCTTATATATCCTATTCTCCTATATACGCTTAGTATCTATATAGCAAGTATTTAGTATAAGTAGCCTGTTCTCTTCGGGGCCCCTAGCCTCGCTTAAAGCATAGCTTCTTACCTCCCCTCGTTAGCTCGTATTATCCTCTAATTACTCGCTAGGGTTAGCTTCCTTATAAAGGTTTATATAGGCTATTTTGCTCCGCTCTTAGCGAATATTAGGTATAGGTTCTTTAGCCTAATTAGTAGGTGTTGCTCGGGTGCGTAATATTATTATTATTACTAACCTTCCTAAAGCAGGGTAGAAGCAAAAGAATTATAAAAGTATCGAGGGGCTAAGAGCTATAGTTAGGTTAAACTAATAGTAGAAGCACCTAAAAGGTAGGGTCTATATTATTATACTACTTTTGCTTACTTCCTCTAAGATCTCTTATTTCTAGCCTTTAGCGAGTATTCGCTAAGTCTTCGCTATAAAGGTTCTATACCCTAGACCTATAGGCCTCTCTATCCCTTCGGCTTATAGTAGCTAAAGCGTCTCCAGCTTCTCCAGTCTGGGTATCTAGTCCCTTATACTATATCCTATCTATTTAACTAATAACTTATAACGCCTACCCCTACTTATACGCTTCTAGCGTATAGCTAGAACGGACTCGACTTCCTATTTATCCTCTCTATCTTTAAAAATCAGGGGTAGTTAGGGATTATTAACTTCTTAGCCTAGGAGGGGGTTATTCGCAGCATAGCGTAGTAGGCTAATATAAAATCGGTTATAAACCTTACCTAGAACGTTCAACTCGACTATAATTAGTAAGATTACCCTAGTTACTTCATACTTTAGATATAGCTAGTCTAACTTCCTATAAGGTCTTTCTATATAGAAGTTAGCTAGTAATAGCTAGACCTTATCGCCTACTTCATAGCGTTCTGCTAGTATCTTTTTACTATTTGCTGATTATTCTATAGTCTATTAGGCTATAGTAATAGCTACTTAAGCTAACTCTATAGTTAACTTTAGTTTACTAATAAACTTATTAGCAGCTAACTCGCGTGAGGTCGACAGCTCTAGCGCAGGCTATACTACTAGTACTAGGTCGACGTAGTATCTATAGGTAAAAAAGAATAAGCTTACTCCTATTATAGCTACGTCGTAGCTATTAATTACTAGTTAAACGAAGGGTAAGTAAACCTCCTAGTTATCCTAGGCGAAGTTAACTATTATCTATAGGACTACCTAGATCTCCTAATTAAAACGTTCTATTACTCTATCTATTTATAGGTAAAAGGCGGTGCTTAAATATTATTCGATTTTTATAAGCGCGTAGAACCGTCGCTAGAACCGACTTATCTAGTTACTACCCCTATTACTAACAATCGACTTTAGTATACTATAGAATTAGTAGTAGTAGTTTATAAAGCGTTCTATATACGTTTCTATATCTATCGAAGGTATCCCCATCCCTTCTAGGGTTATTATCTTAGAGAGCCTATCGACTATTACCTAAAGGTATCTCAACCCTATTTTCACTATATATAGGAGGTTTATAATAAAATCTATAGCAAGATCGCAATATAGCTATTCTGCTACTAGTAAGGGTTAAAAAAGCCTATATTTCGCTTATCGCTAAATCGTTCCACGCCTGCAGCTATTATAGTTTCTTATAAACTAGCGGACTGCAGAGGACTACCCTAGCTAGAAGTATTACTAGGCTAGGATAGCTAGGGTATTATTCTAACTAGAGTAGCCCGTTATTACTAAGTCATAGTACTTCTAAATTAACTATATTTAAAGCACGTTCCGAGGGTAGTTTTTATCCGTTAACCCTAATACCTAGATCCGGTCTCTAAATATTAATTAGCTAAGGGTATTAACGCTATACTTAGTAATCTGTAGTTTTAGGCCTAGCTAGGGAGGGAAGCTTTAGTTGCCCTTTTTTACTATAGAATAAGCCCCTTAGTACTAGTTATCTTCCGCTTAAGCTTCGTTCTATATATATTAAAGAGCTAGATCCTCGAATACTATTATAATAGGGGCTTTAATTATTACTATCCTCCTTACCTTATTTAAAGCGGAGTTAGGGATTATCTAGATTACCCTCCCTTTCTCTTATTTATCCTCCTATCTTTTTAGAGCATCCTATTTATAACGCGAGAGCATATTAGATATAGCTACTAGGCAACTAGGTTAATATTCTAAGTAGAAATTATACCTTAATAACTACTCCGCCTAGCGACTTTAGCATTCTATTAAACGTTACTTTCGTATAAAGTATTCGAAGCCCTTATAATTAGTAAGGACCTTAAACCTAGGGTAGCTTCTTAGCTTAGTATCCTATATATTTAAATAAGTAATTACTACTAATAGCTCCTTATTATAGATTAGGTAGTTATATTAGGTAGGGGTTAGCCTCTGCGAGTAGAAGGCGATAGGATAGCGCTATCCTTATGCATCTTCTTAAGTTAGCACCCCCCCTAAAGCGAACCCTGAGCAGTCCGTCTTAACTATAGTTAGGGCTTATAAGTTAAAGTAATATAATACTAGTATAGTTTAAAAGCAGCATTTAAGCGCCTAGAATATATCTTCTTATTCCTTACCCTAGATAAATAGCGCTCCCTTCTTTATTAGGAGGGTAAGGGGCTTTATAACCCCCGAGTACTCCGATATAAATACTTAGTAGTAGTTAGCAAACCCTAGGAAACTTTATAATCCTTTTACTAAAATAAGCGCTTCCTATTTAATAATTACTTATACTTTCTCTATATTATAAGTAATACTCTCGCTTACCTTTAGGATAAATCCTATATACTTTACTCTTTTTATAGAGACCTTATACTTTATTAAGTCGAGGTTAAGACTAGCCTCTTAGAAGGCTTAGAGAACCTTATATACCTTCTACTTATAATCCGCTTAGGAGCTGCTGCTATAGATTATTATATTATTAATATATATTATTATGAAGTTATTAAGGAACTCCTAGAGCGTGCTATTAATATATTATTAGAATATCGCAGGGGCTCCGCTCAATCCGAATAGATAGACTAGCTACTCGAAGAGCTTATATTGCATATAAAAGGCGGTCTTTTCCTAGTACCCTTCTATTATATAAATCTTATAGAAAGCAGCTACTATATCTAGTTTAGTATACTACTTTGCTAAACTAACCCTTTAGAGGGTCTCTTAGATTAGGGGTAAGGGGTAGTAGTCTCGCTTAATAACTATATTTAATGCTTAGTAGTTGTAATAGAACTATAATCCTCTGCTAGGCTTCCTAATAAAAAGTATAGGCATACTAGCAGGAGACTTACTTACCTAAATAAAACCCTTATTAAGTAGGTCTATAAGTATCTTTTTTAATACTAATAACTCCTCCCTAGATATGCTATAGAGGGGTCCCTAGGGTAAGGGCGCCTCTTAGCTAGAGGTATTATTCTCGAGGTAGATTTTATAATCTATACTAGGATAACTTAGGGGTAAGGGGTATAACTTAGCTAGCTCAAAAAGCTCTATAAATTTATTGCGAATATATTATAGTAGTTTCTCTAAATAGTTTTCTAGTTTCTTTACCTCGAGTGCTTTTTTAATATCCCTTAGGCTCACTACTTATATTCCTACTTCTAGCCTAGATAGCTAGCTCTTACTAACCCTCTAGCAGATCGCTATAAATAAGGTAGTATTAAGTTAGTAGGCTTCCTAGATCTCCCTTACTCTCTAGGGTTCTTTCTATCCTTAAAGGGTAATAATAAACCCTGCCTTCCTATAGTATACCTACTTCTCTATTATATTATAAATAATATAGTTTTATTCTATCTATAGCTTCCCTAAGAAGAGGTTAATATCTAGTCCTTTTATTATATAAGCAAAGAGTTATTATATATAGCCTCTAATCTCAAGGTATAATATAGCTACGCCTTTTGCTATAGCTTAAGCTAAGTTATTAGCAAAGCCTCGCAATTACTATGCTTAGTAGTTGATATATAATAAATAGAGGTAGCAGGCATACTAATAGTCTATTATCGCATAGATATTATATCTGCAGTCTATTAAAGCATTAGTAAGAATACCTTTATTAACTCTAATTACTAATATTATAAAAGGCTTGCTTATACTACGTTCTAACTAGAACTATTCCTAACTAGCCCGCTCTTCCTCTATTATCCCTAATACCTGATTTTATACTAAGGTTATTTATTTCTTAAGTTAGAAGAGTCTTCTTCGCCTTTAACCTCTCCTAAGTCTAAATATATTATTTCCTTAATAGCTTTTACTACTCTAGGACTATCTTTTAACTTCTTAGCCTTCTAATAGTCCCTTTATAGGTAATTAATCTAGTTATACTTAAAATAGTAGCGCGTTTCCTTATTAGGACCTTTACTTATATCCTCGCGCAAGGCGCATACTAAACCTATTATCCTAGTATCCCTATCTATATCTACTCTAGCGGGTAATGCTCTCGATCTAAATATTATAAGCTAATATAAAGCGTTAGGAATACGATATAATACCTCTAGCTTCTATATAATATCTTATATAAGGCTAATATATTTAGCATACTTATAGGGGGTCGGGTAGTTAACTAGATAGTTAAGGAGCTTATAAAATAATGCCCTACGTAAGTAGTTAATCTAGATGCTATCTAGCTATATTATACTACTTACTTTTATAATAGTATATTCGAAGTGGGGTAGGAATAAAGCAAAGGCTTTATTATACTTTATTTAAAGCTCTAAGAGTCTTCTGAGAGCCTTGCTTATAATATTAGGGTTGCTATAGGTATAGTCTAGGTATACTAAGAAGGTATCTAGCTCGAATAAGCCGTTACTACCCCCTGAGCTATAGAAAGCTATAACTACTAGCTATACTTTAGGTTCTAAGTAGGAGTTAATAAGATACTAGGCCTCCTAATTACTTAGGTAGAAGTCCCGGTCTATCCTAACTTTATTATATATCTATTATACCTATATAGCATACTTATTATAGTTTCTTCCGAACTTAGGGGGGTTAGGAAGGGGTTTTAATTACCGAGCGCCCCCTGCTTCCTAGGTAGTCTCTAGCTATAGGGATAGTATTAGCAGAGCTAGGGCATAGCTACCTGCTATATCTCGCTAGAGCTCTATAGTTAGTTTGTTATTAGGCTGCTATATAGTTATTAGGCTATTAAGCTAGTCGCTAAGCTTATTAATTGCTATATAAATTGCTTTAAACGCTTCCTTGCTTATTAGTAGCACTTCTAGACTAGCTGCTATAGGCGTAGCTAGTTCTATTTCCTACCCGCTATCTATTGCGCTATATAACTAGCGAGGCGGGCGTAGAGAGAGAGCTTAGATATATAAGGGGCTAGCCTAGGTTTATTTAACTTAGGGGTGCCTTAATTATAGTAATCTAAGCTAAGGAAGGGAAGTTTTCTAAGAAGTTCCTTATATAATAGAAAAGCAGATATAGGGCGAACGTTAAGCGAGAGCAGTCGTTAAGGGCAGAATCCTTAGGGTCTGCAGCACCATCCAGATGCTAGCAGTGGCGTAGCCCGTAACACTTTCTATATAATTATAAGTATTAACCTAGCTACTAACCTTAAGCTTATTCTACCTCCTACTTAGCTTATCCTACCTAAAGCCTCTACTTTAATCTGATTATTTATACTTAATAATACGTATTCTAAAGAGGTTTTCTAGGGTATTATATTAGATTTAAGCGCTATTAGAGTCTCTACTACCAGCTAATAATATGTGTTTACCCTATAATAGATTTACTTATTAATAGCGATTAATAGGGTAAATACTAGCTAAGCGAGAGTATACTTTAGAGATAGCCCCTATAAGGGTTTATTTAGTATTATTATAGTTAAAACCTTATTTAGTAGTATAATTCTCTATATAATACTCTCTAATACCCCTTTTCTCCTCTACTTAAGCGATATATTTTAAATAGGTATTTCCTTTAATAACCTCTATAATTACTTATTTTAGGGTAATATTATAGCCCTAGTTATATATACATAGGGCTATGTCTAGCTTCTTCTTAATAAAGAGAAAATTCTTATCTAAACTAGCTATTTAATAGATACTAAACTATAATATTTCTACTAATAATTTAGTTACCTCTCTATTATTAAGTTTATTACTCTCCCCTAGCACGCTAGCTATCTTATTTAAATAGTAGTAATGAATTAGTTAATTAAGATCTATTAATATCACTAATTAAATATAAGACCTTCTTAGAGGTTTAAATTCTCCCTCTAGGAAACTATTCAATTAACTATAGAATTATTTATAGTATTATCTATTTTAAAAGTAAAATAACCCTATATATTATTAATATAGCTACTAGCTTTAATACTACTTACTTCCTCTCTAATCTCTCCATAAACACTACTTATGAAACCCTCTACTTATATTAGATTTATATTTATTAGGGATTACCTAATTATATCATTATAAATACTAAATTAAACTTTATACTAAAAGCTTTTCAAAATAACGCTAAATTAATAGTAGTTATAGTTAAAGTTATCCCTATTAAATCTTATTACTAAATTAATAAAATAAAGAGGTATTATAGCCCCCTATACTATATTTATATTATTACTTAGTAGGAAGTCGCTTATATTAGGCCCCCTCTTACTCTCTAAATAATAATTAAGTCTATTAAAAATATTACTAGCTCTAATAGCTTTATATCTACTCTACTTATGTTTAATATATACCTATAGATTAGTAATAACCCTACCCCCTCTCCTAATATTACTACTAGGACTAAGGCGATTAATATTATAATAGAGGATTTAGAAAAATTGTACTCTAAATATAAAGTTATAAATACTCTCGCTACTTATAATAGCCCTAGTACTTATAATATTATCTACCTCTTATTATAATTATAAGTTAGGATATATTAAGAAAAGGATAAATAATAAGGCTCTTGCTATTTAATTATTATTATAAGTAAAATAGTTACTATTTAGCTACCCTATAGCCCCTAGGATTTCCTCTCTATTACTATAAGACCTTTTTATAGTAATCCTAAGGCCCCTAGAAGTCTTAATTATTATAACCTATAAGCCCCTACTTCCCCTAAGGCTACTAAGCTAACCCTAACCCCCCCTCCGCTCTAATATAGAGAATAACTCTAAAAAACCCCTATTACTAACCTATCTAATATATTGAAACTAGAAGTTAACTACCTAATAATATTCATCTTAATAAAGGAAAAGGCTAATTAGGAACTTTACCTAGCCTTATATATATAAGGAACAATGGCGGGTGCAGGATGCAGAGCCACGCTATTAGCAAAACGTTAGCAAGTCAGGGGCGGATAAATATACCTTAGAGAAAACTCTATAAGCTGAAAACTTAGAAGGTTAAGTAATAGTCTAATATAATAATAGATATCTATATTTTAGTATTCTAGCCTTTCCTAGTTTAGGCCTTTAGCTATACTCTTTATAATTTTATTACTTCTACCTCGATTTAAGAAACTAGCACTAGTTAGAATATCTAAAGCAAACTAGTAATAATATATTAATAATTTAGTAATAGAGTTTAATTATAATAAACTCTAGGCTAGGTATATAGAATATAACTAATAGGGTCTTAGCTAATAAGATATTAATTATTTACTAAGCCCTGAGATATAGGGAATATAATATAGATTATATACTAGGGGAATAGATAACCTTAGTAATAATATAATAGGAGGAATAACTCTAAGGGGTTAGGCTAGGTCCTAGGTAGCGCTAGACTAGGCAGACTACCCCTCGAGGAGCGAACGGATAGCGAGCAGTAGCTAATAGGGTACCCTGCCTAGGATGCCCTGAGAAGCTAGTATCTCTAGTATCCTTACCTAAGCTATAGGGTTATTATAGAAATAGTAGGAGAGCTTTATAGAGCAGATATACCTATAATAGTAGTAGTATAAGGAATAAACTGCTACCCTACTATAAGAACTCGCTAATCGCTTAGTAATAAGATACTTATAGAGAGAATATAAAAAGCCCCCTATATATAACTACTATACTATAACTAAGGACTTTACTATAGGCTAGGTTAGTAACTAGATCTAAGTAATTAAAGATAGAAACTAACTATGCGCTAGTAGTATACTAGAATAGCAGGTCTAATAGGCGCTTATAAAGATAAGCCTATCCCTATAAACCTAGTAATAATACTATAGGGCTAGGCTAGAAGGAGACCTAGTATAAGCTAACTTTATAGTATTTACTTACTAATAGTATATTAACCCCGAGCTTTAAAGGTATTATAAGAAGCTAGATATAATAAGGTAAAAGGAGATATAATTACTAATATAGTTGTTTGCTAAATAGTTAGTAATATATTAGGACTTAGGTATAGTTAGTATAGAAGATAGCAAGGCTAAGGCTTATATGCTATACTTCTAATTAGCCCTATTCCTATATAGGGAACTCAAATATTAGAAAATTAAGATATAGAGGCTGAGAGATATAGCTATAAAAGCTAAATGCTTATAGGAGATATATTACTAATAGGGTAGCAAACTTCTGCAAAGCGAAAGTAAGAAATAGCATATAGGGGAAGAGTATAACCTAAGGGGGCCCCTAGTAGCAAGGTTAGGCTAAAAGGTAGGCTAGCAGGGTTCTAGCTAGAAGATAACGCAGGGTTTTGTAAGGGATTAGGATTACGGCGCATCGCCGGCGCCGAGGTGTAACCGCATTAGTCAGCCGAGCCGAGCCGAGCCCTAAAAAGGGGCTCTGCACGCACAAGTGGCTAGAAGGGCTAACTTGTCTTCTATAATACAACTACCCCCTACGTTACTACTGCTCTTTCCTTCCCCGGCCCGGCCTTTTATAGGCTATAAACCTCACAGGTATATAGAGCCTGAAGGCTTATTAATAGGTTAGTAGCGCGATATAGGGATCTAATTAGAACGGGTCTATATCTAGCCCTAGTATATAACCTATAATATCTAATTATATAATATACTTTAGCTATAAGCATAAGGGGTATAAGAGGGCAGACTACCTGAATAAATACGCGAGATAAAGCGCGAATAAAATGCTAATAGGATACTAAATACTTATTAAGAAGGCGAGGGTTAATATAATCTAATTCTTAAGAGTTAAGGAACTTAACTTATTAGAAAACGAATAAGCTAGGGGATTATACTAGTAACCCCTATGCTTAAATTAGAACTAGATACTCTCCCTAAGGGAGCTATTATAAAGAGATAGGTAATTATTCTCTAGAATATTACTAAATAAGAAGTAGTAATAGATATAGATTCCTATTCCTAAGTTAATATTATTAGTAGTTAACTAGCTAAGTTCTTATAACTATAACCTATAGTAGCTATCGCCCTTATATTAGAAGGGTTTAATAGGTTATCTATAACGAGCTAGAATATATATTAGTTAATATTTTTCCTTATTAACTTAGGAGGAGAATGTAAAGGTATCGAGGGGCTAAGAGCCACGGTCAGGTCAAACTAATAGCAGAAGCACCTAAAAGGTAGGATCGGTATGATTATATTACTTTTGCTTGCTTCTTCTAAGATCCTTATTTCTAGCCTTTAGCGAGTATTTACTAAGTCTTCGCTATAAGGGTTCTATGCCCTAGACCTATAGGCCTCTCTATCCCTTTAGCCTATATTAGCTAAAGTATCTCTAGCTTCTCTAGTCTAGATATCTAGTCCCTTATAATTATTCCCCTTCTAATTATAGTAATCCCTACTATAAGATCGGGTATTATAAGTTAGCCCTTTATTATTATCCTTCTTAGCTATCCGGGGTAGGTCCTAGTCCTTTACTTATTGCTATTATTATCTAGCGTAGTAACTATTCGCTAAGTATTTGCTAAAAGATAGTAGGGCCCTTGGAGTTATAGATATAATAGCTAAGCTTATAGTCCTATTCCTTATAGTTCCTCTCCCTTTAGGCCCTTTTATACTCTCTATCCGGGCTATTCTAAAGGGATCCCCTTATTTCCTTTTGAAAGAGGGCGGTTATTCTTATAATAACTTTATTTTTTATTCTCCTGCTATTCACCCTTTATCTAGCGAGCACTTTCTTATACTATACCCTTATAATAACTTCATTTTTCATCCTATTATCCCCCTTCTTAATAAGCATATTACGAGGCTATTAAGTAGGTTAGATAGCAACTATTGCTACTAATTCACTATATCTACCTCCTAGTAGGTAGCACCTATTATAGTAAGTAATTGCTATTCTTTACTATCCGAAGTTATATCTATCTTTATAATAGTTTAGCGAGGTCTCTTTAGCTATTTATAAAATAATAGCTTTTTCCCGCCCTAGGGTTAGTTCTTTTCCCTCCTTATTATACTATATTATTTAATAACTACTTTCATATTATCTAAGCCCTTTATTAAGCCTTCTTAGACCCTTCTTATCTTTTAATACTTCCTTAAATATTATAAGCGCTAAGAGCCTTATTAGCTAACTCCTTGCTAAGTATAGCCCTTCTGAGGCTAAACTTAGTAGTAGCAACTATTAGTATAACTAGGCGGGTAGTAGCGAACCCTATATTAGCTACGCGCTATAGCTCCTTAAGAATACCTAGGTCGTCTGCACCTATTAATATAATAGTAATTATATATATGAGTTATACCGGGTTCGTAGCGTTAAGTACTATAGGGTAAGTTTAGCAATCGTTCGGGGGAGGTATAGGCTAACTTTTCCTATTTCTAGATTCCTATTTATCTTATTAGTACTACTCGTTTCTATTAGAACTAAGTTAAGTATTATATCTATATAATCGCTACTAGCTAGTATTAGTAGCATAAGATCTTCTATATCTTTATAGCTATAGAGCAAGGGTAGGAGCTTCTCTAACGCCTCTATAACTAGTTAGTAAACCCTACTAGTCTTAAGCCTAGTTCTAAGAACTATAAGAACTAGCTCCTCGCTATAGGTATTGAGGAGAGTATAGCTTCGTATACCTAGGCATATCTATAGGTTTCGCTTGAGGTAGGTTTTACCTTATAATTAGTCTTACCCTTTTATTAGTCTGATATATATTTATAGGCAGCTCGCTAGGCTAAGGATAAGGTTTTAGTTAAGGAGATTATAATATAGCTTAATAATACTCTCCCTACTTACTTATATAATAAGACCTATATCTTTAAATAAGCTGCCTTTCTTAATAAGCTTACTAATATCCTAATAATATAGCTTTCAAAGAGCGATATCTATATATCCACGCTTCCTTTATAGGAGCCTTCAAAGGTCTAAGGTTCTTGTATACTTTGCAATACTTATTACTAAGCTCTTATTACTATCTTCGAAGTTATTAGTAGTAATCCTACGCTTTAACCTAATTCTTATAAGAAGGTTAGCAATACCTTAGTAATAGCTTAGTAATACTAGGTTTATAATAGCGAGGAGGATAAGTCCTTAGCTATAGAGGATAGCAACTCTAATAATACTATAGAGAGCAATAGTTAGGGTAGTAATAGCAGTACTACTAGTAATAGCTCTAAGGAGGAGAGCGAGGATAATAA